>JAIPRM010000698.1:29545-49529 GCA_025469315.1 Stegophylla sp. TES_Ste_2020 | reverse complement strand
ATGTTTTTGATTATATTTAATTTTTTATCTTTGTTTTCTATTATTATTTACTTATTAATTTTGTTTAATAATATTGTATAGTATAATATATATATATATATATGTTTATGTTGATTAACTTGTATATTTAATAATCTCTAATTACCTTTGCTCTATATTTACTTCTAAGTTTTTTTTTTCTTTCTCTTTATTTTTCTCAATACATACCTTATTTTTAAGTATAAATGATATTGTGATGAAATTATGTATTATGTCTATTCTCCACACACAATTTGTAACACTATGTTTTTTAGGACTAACGTCCGTATATATAAATAAATAAAATAAATAATTAAGTATATTCTGTGTACCTATATTGTTTCATAAAAGTGCCTAGCTGTTGTAAATAGATATTTATATTATAAAAATTGTGTGTTCGGTGCATATGCTAATGAAAAGAAAAGATATGAAGGAAAATGGAACTCATTGGAATCATTTATTTTTCACCATTCCTTGATTGATGTCGAAATAGGATAATGTGAAATACTTAATAATAATAATATTATTTGTACTTGGTGATTTTAATTACTCAGGTGCATTTTATCTAAGTTTGACATTTCTTGGTAGGATTTTACTCGTTTCTGAGTACATCAAAATCATTATTTAAAATATAATTTGTAGTTTTTAAAAGCTACGCAATTCGATGTATTAAACTTGTCCATTATTATCTGGTATTTTATATTACATTACCGAGGAATAGGTTGAGCTTATTGTGGTGACCAAAATGTATGTTTCTAGTTTAAGATGAGCCCACGCATGATTTACTTGCAGTGCATTTGTAAATAATAGTTTTTTCAATTATGATGATTGCCGGTCTTGGGTTGTGTAATTTTATTCTTTTTCCGTCTACTTATAAGTTGTTTTTAAACGTTTTCTTAGATCACGCTAGAGCTATTTTAATGTTCTATTTGAAATGTTTAATTATAGTTTATAACTATTGTTTAAACTCGAAGATCCGGAGGATATTTCCATTGGCGTATGAATAATGTATGTCGCGTTCACATCCCTCGTGCAATTAGACCAACTCAATTGAACAAATTATTACCTAAATATCATATGATTATATTATATAGTATACCTACACGTTTTTGTGTGGGTCGCGCCTCGCGTATGTTTAGCGTTCATAATATTATGTCTTATCTGCGTACGCGTCGTGCATGCGTGTGTGTGGAGAAAAACTTAATGTTTACCGTCTGACGCCTTTGTCGAGGGGAACTCGAATGTTGGGCCAATATTTGTGTTCTTGAGATGACACGTCCACGGTGATGAACTCCGTTGCGCGATAATAAAAGTCGGTACACATACAAAAATTTATTGGAATGGAAATGTTAGTTGATTTTATTAGTATTTTATTAGTTTCTCGCCGTGGCTTGGAGGTTTTACAACTTTAGAATGATATCAACCAAATTCCAGAGGCAATAAATAATCTCGATAGCGTTGCATAATGCCCTCTACGAAAGGATAGAAAATGATTGTTTATTTTTAAAACTATTGCCGTTAACAGTGAACTTAACAATATCCTCGGTGAATTGTCAACTGCATAATATTCTAGTGTCTATAAAAACAATAGACTGACAGTGCGTATATTCTTTATATTTGTGGTGTAAGCATTTTTCGCTACATATTTTATTTATAACCGTTTGTTTTACATTGAAAGTTTGCTCTATTTCCGTATTTATTATATGCCCATTGCCCACCACCGCACATGTGAGACTTAGCTTTTGTTCGTCGTATACGATCGACAGACCTGAGATCGTAACTATGAATTTCGATACCGTCTAGTTCGAGAACCACATGGAATCACCGAAGCGGTAAATCCGTGACTGCGCCCGAACCATCAGATGCTGTTACAGAAAATAAACACAATCGTTCTCTAAAATCTCCGCGCTCCTTACTTTATTTCTGTGGATTTTTTCTTTTGCAAGTATCACCGATATCCTTATTGGGTATCGATGTGACGCACATTACGATCGCCCGTCTTGTCGTCAAACAATTTGTCCGCCACATATCCCACCACAGTGGATAGCGTGCTATTTCGGGCAGTCTGGCGCATGCCTGAAACAAATCACTATGTGTTGGGCGTGACTTGCCGTTGTGGAACTCTCTTAATTAGCCCGAATGATTGATGAGTTCCTTAGAAATCGTAAGAAAACACTGGAAACGTACCAAAAATATGAGAAAACATAAAACATGCGCTACGGAATAACGGCATTACATTATACACACGTATGCTGCTGCACCATCGCTATTGTTTTATACCTTTTATACTCCGCCGTGTAGTGCATCTTGTGATGTTTTATGATGATCGTAAAACGGTTTACTGGCATATATAATAATATTTTGTCGGAAGTATACACTGGGCGCAACAAAAAATCCTGTGTACGACAATACATGTTTGGACAATATTGTTTTAAACAAATATAGGTATTATTTGCGATTGTGAGCGAAGCAAAGAAGCTAGTGCTTTTACAATGATGTTTTTTTATTTGCTTTTTTTTTTTTTTGTACACAAAAAATTCGTATGGAAATATTTTTCCAAAGGTCTCGACCAGCAAATTTTTGACACCGGATTTGCCTCTAGATAGTACTTTAAAGAGTTCATTTTTCGAATTTCTCATTTTCTCAAATTTTTTTTTGGGAAAACTACACAAAATTTGTCAAAAGAGACTCGGGGAAACCATCATTTTTTGATCCAAAATATATGAAAATTTAACATTAAACATCGATAGACAATACGCGATAGATAATATAAGAATTATTTTGCCACAAGAAAATTTAAAAAATGTAAAAAAAAATGTTGGACATTTTTTTCATTGATTTTTTCTTTTTCTTTACTATTTACATAAAAAAAGCAAAATTAAGTAAAATGAAATGAAGTAAAGATAAGTAAATTTAAGTACCTAAAGTAAAGTAAAGTGTGTAGCAATGTAAAACAAAGATAAGTGAAGTGTAGACAAGAAAGATGGACATACTCGCACCACGGGTATTTTTCGCTCCTCGGGTCAAATAGGTACTCTTGGTGGATGTGTTGAAAATTACTATTATTGTTCATTATATTATCAACTTGTTCAGAATCGCCTATTGAAGAAATGATTTATCGTTTCTTCAAAATTAAATTATATTTATAATTTAAATATTTTGAATGTCTGATTCTATTTTGAATTAATTTTTAACTCGAATATTAATCGGCTAAATACCTAAGAATAAATTAATTGTGCGATATTCAACAAACCCTTATTTTGTTATAATTTTAATTAAAATCTGATCTGTCCTTAATGATACGCGACGTGATTAAATTTGACTTCGAATAATAGAAAAAAAAGATGCTCACAATACCTGTGTTAATATAGGTATTTTGTTCTTAAGCTTGGTCGGTTTAAAAAAAAAAAATGATCTGGTTGAAATGCAGACTCATAATTTTGATCAAATGAAATGTAAAAAGTAAATATAAATCATTTTTATCTGATTATTTTTACTACATCAGACCGATTGTGGAACACGGGTAGCTGCGGTATTTTAGCGATTATTATGACTCGGAGGCACAAGCAATAAAACCATTATTATCTACACATACGTACATATGCCTACATACAGAAACGAGTAAATATTGGACATTATAATCGTACGTATATAAAAAAAAAAAAACCCATTAAAAGTCCAGGCTACACCTTACTCTCGACTTTACTTTATGTTACCGCAATTATATTCCAATTTTTTTCCACCGATTTTACGATCACAGCGTTTCCGAGCACCGTATTTCGAGTGTTTCCTAATGAGAATTTATGACTGGAAATCCACTCACGACGTGTACAGGTGGTCGAACTCGTAAATTCATCAACTATGAACATAGGATTTGAGATGTAACTCGTGATGCAGGGCGACGATAATGTCGAATAAGGTATTCTTTCTTTTTCTTATTTTTCCATTTCGGAAGAATTACGACAATAAAAACTGAGAAATTTACCAGATTACTTTTACTCCCCGTTAAACATATTTTATTAGTTATCGTAACGCGACCATTCTTAAACAATAACCGTAATATATATATATATATATTTATATATTCCATATGAAATAGAAACGGAATATTTACTCGATGTCCGCAAAGGGGGGGCTGATGTTTACATTTCAATAAAAAATATTATTTCCACTTTAAACTGAAATTAACTGTAGTTTGTTACAATTTTCCTCCCTCTATATTCTCGTTCCTACACGTTGTTTATACTCGTTGCGGGTATGTTGAACGCGTATCATCGCCAGTATTTGTTGTATAACGAGAGGAACCGACTGAGGATTGACAAGATGCACACGCCCCGACACCACCACACCAGTGTCTAATAATATATTGCTTATGTAAAACATCGAGAGAGAAAAAATAAAAATAATTATATAATGTGTAAAAGTATATATTTTAATGAAATGGTGTAATATTGTATTGTAAAAGTACTATAATATTAGTTTTAAAAAAATAAAAATATTTTCCCATAGATATACCTTTATAGTTTTGTGTTTTTAATATTTTAAGTACGCCTAAATGGTAGTTTAACAATAATAATAAGTAGGTATTTTCTAATGATAAATATATGTCGTTTTGTCACAATTCTCTTAACGATATTATATCATCGTGACACTGCACCCTCCTATATTATAAGGAATTATTTTAGATTCGGTAACTCGTTTTATGTTACATGCTAGCACGCGAAGCATGCAAGATTTATAGTATTCAAATATTAAAAAAAAAAAAAAACATGTTTTGAAAAGAATTAATACAAATGTCAAAACATTGAAAAATTATTTAGTTGCCTACCTACAATACGTATTTATTTTTACTTAGATATTATGAAAGTTGAAAAATATGATCTTTTGTGACTTTTTAAAAATTATATTAATGTGGATATTAACTACTACATTACAGGTATACACCGGTATTTTTTACATTCACACGTTTACTATGAGTCTTCTTTGATTTATTATTCGAATTTGATTCAAAATGTATATTGCATAATTTATCTATCTAATTTTACCGCATTTAATACGGATGAAAAATTACATTATCATTCATTACCGATTAATAACGTATATTATTCAGCTTCACTGATCGCGTAACGAGTGGACCGAGTAAAAGAAAATCATTTAACGCACTGCTACCTCTTCTATACGGCGGGAATGTGTAATTTCCCACAATGTTTTAAGTGCAGTTGGTGGTATCGATAATTAGCGAGTATTGTGCACGACCGGAATCGGCAAGTCATCCAGACAGTGTGGGAATCGTGTGCAGTTGAAATGAAATTTAAGTTCTCCGGAGTTGGGGTGGAGATAATTTTATAATATAATGTGTATGTGTGCACGCGTTATATTGGGCACATATTTCTATCGACCGGATATAAGCTTATCGTCCAAAACCCATTGTACGCGCGGGGGAGCAGAAATCACACAATCATCGTACCCAGCTGCGATATTAATTTATTTGTGAGTACTGAGTAGTAATATAAATTATTACACCGCGGCAGGGCAATTTTTTGTTATAGATAGGGTGTTCGAAGTTCCATTATCAAATTACAATTGAAGAATTTTTTACCAATGGAGATATAGTGGGAGTGGTTACGACTGACAAAATTAAAATATATTTTTTATATTTTTTTTTTATGTTTGTGTAATAAAGTTACCATTTTTGTAAAGGTATATTTATTGGGCATATAAATCACTAGTGATATTTTCGAATGGTTAGTATGATGGGGGGAAATAACGCTTAAAAACTATCGTTTATATAAATAATAGCATCATACGTATAAAATTGACTGTTCACAATAAAAATCCATTGAAAATATATCAAATAAAATTCCTGTAAAACTATTCACTAAAAATTTGATCTATAACCGTTATTTTAATCATCAGACACATTTCGTAGTTGTAATTGAGTCATAAGCCTCTCATTTAAAATAAAAAAAATACTTAGTCATGTAATGAGGGAGTGTCAATAATTATAACCGTGATAGAAGTTTGAACATACTTTTTTTTGACGTTTCATTTAATTCATGGTATAATGCGGGGTATAATGATTTTATAATACATTTGTTATTTTTTGATCGGACCACCTATATTACAATATTAGTTTATATTTCTTTAAAGTTTAAATTAACACATTTTTAATTAACAGCTTAAACATTATATTTATAGATATTTAAAAACATTTATATATTTTTTTTTCATACAATTTATTATTGTCAAGACTATTAATATTATTTTGGGTACCTATTTATAATTTATATCTAGTTCATATTGGTTTAGAAGTTGTTTTTACTGATCATTATTTTTATTTACATTGGAATTCGTCAGAATAAATTATATACGTTTTGTTTTTGATAATATTTCTCAATATAATAATAATTATTGTTATATTGTTTAGAATCAAATACCATATTCGTTTTTTATGTCTTATGCGATAAGCATAAACATCACATAAATTATGAGGTGTTCAAATTGTTTTTAAAAATAAAAATAATGATCACGATACATATGAAAATTAATCGACGAAACATAAAATATACCTACGTTTAAAATAATATAATTTTATTGCTCAGACTAGTTTAAGAAAAACATTCTTCAGCCGAAGAGATATTGAAATAATGGCTTTTCTGTACTTATGCAAGTATTAATCATCCGACGTTTCAGACAGCCGATGTCTTCATGTGGAAATATGCATATTTATCAATTTTGATATTGTTATTAAGCGAGATCAGTGAAACCAGTGTAACGATGAGGTACCCGCCCAGATGTCAAAATATGTATGCCAGTCATTAATGGATGGATACAACTGCAGACTAGCGAGCAGTCTCCTATCGGAATCCTGTCATCGTGTGTAAACGAATATTCAATAAGATTATTGTGTAAATCGGACTGAGATTTCTGTAAAAAAAATATCAATACACATTTTATTAGGGTAAGCAATGAGATGAGTTTAAAGAAACGTCGAAATAAATTTTAAAAGAGTTCCAAATAATCGATATAAGAGTTTGAAGAGCATACTTTTAGTGATACCAACCTAATCTTATAATTTCGTTTGTTATAAATTGTAATTAGTTTCGCCACTGTAAAAAAAAAAATAGCAGTTTAAATTATTTATTATGATGCATGTATTATGGATATTTGGAGTCGTGTTAATTATTATTCATTCTCAAAAGTTAAGTACTTAATGACCATTTGAAAACAATGAGTATGCTTTGAATAAAGGTAATATGAAATAATAAATAATATTTTAATTTAATGCTAGGTATGTCATATTTTGTATAATTCCATGTAATTTGTACATGTAGTTCAATTATATTATGTATTTTACTAAATATCGAGCTAAGAATTATTATTATAACCAATTTTAAACGATTATGAACGCAACTACGAAACAATAATTTTAAATAGTTGGTTTTAATAATAGATATTTTGAGTATTTGAATGTGTTATATGGAAATAATATCGTATTTCAATAGCTAATTAAACGGAAATGTTGAATTAGCTGTGTACTAGTAACATATTATAGAGTTTAAAGAAATCATATGGAAATGTGTGTGTGTGTGTGTGTGTGTGTGTTTGTGAGTGGTATAATGTCATAAATAAAGAATAAATATTAATATATATATATATACTTTTTATACAAATGAAATTGAATCGGTATAATATCTAAAGTAAACCGTTCTGAAATGATTATTTACATAAAACCTAACGGCGCGCTCTTGCATCCCGCCGCGCCGCCGCGGCCGTGTCGATTTCACGATATTAGCCGCCGAACGAGTGTAACATGTGTTCGTGGTCGTGTACAAAATAATGAGTTTATTGCGCTACGATATTGTATCCCAATGACAGATTAGATCGCTGGATACACGGTTTTAACGGGAAACGGTTAGGAGGTTCTGCGTGTTGCCTGCCGGTATATGCGTATAACATATTACGTTATGGCGTGTATACAATAATAATATAAGCTTCTTATAGGAGGAAAAAAAAAGAGAGAATCCCCCGCGACGACTTGCATAAAATAAACGCGACCGGGGAAAAGCTAATAATTACTACGACGCAGATAAACGGTCGAGCCGCGAGCGAATAGTAACATTTGTAATATCGATTTTGTTTGCGATTTTTTTTTTTTTTTTCATCATATTTTATATCTTTTTCCAAACCCTATGTCTCGTAATATTTTATAGCGGCACGCCGTCCTTGCGCCAAAACAGCGGGCGGCCCACGAAAAGCGCGTCATGTAGTCAAATTAGCTCGTGTGCCGTGCGTGGAAAGGTGCAGGCGGCCGGCCGTCTAAAGGGACCGTTCTCCCCCCGTGATCGGCACGAGAGAAGGGGCCGAAGGGTCACGTGGCCACCACCGCGCGCACAATAACGGTAGGCACGACACACACAATGGTCTTTGTGGGGTGGAGTCCGCGACACCGACGGCTGCCAAGTAATCAAACAAATGTGTACAAAATTACATCGATAAAAATGCGTGTTTTACTCGTTCCTCCGACTTGTTTGAATATAATACACGAAAACAGTATAGCGAGTAACCCACTGTAACTGTTTGGTGGGGAATTATAGATTTTGTATAAATTATTCTGTTTTTGATTCCAAGTGCACATGAGTAACAAGGCTCGATAACGATTTATGATTGAAAATAAGTTTAATTCGGCAGATATTATTCTGGTTGCAAATTTCTCATTTAATTTACTTGCATGCCATAATGTTTAACACTCGTTTATGAACAATTTATAACAAATAAATTCGATAGTAAAATTTTTATCACCTAATTTAGCTTTTATTAGGTATATATATAATATAGGTACCTATAATAAAAGGTTAAGAACCGCTGCTCTGTAAGAGAACTCCGTGGAGAAGCTTTATGAATTAGGGATTATTTCTAGTACATATTTTCATGTATATAGTTAATAATAAAAGTTTTTATCTCGAATCAATGATTGACAGTGCGCGTTCAAATTTAAGACGTGTTGTACAAAGCCGCGATTTTACGATGTATACTCGTATTATATATATATACGATATAATTTCGTTTTAAAACGTAAAAGAAATTATTGAATTGATTAAATTAGGTTTTGGTGATGATTCTCTAAGTCGTGATACTATACTTTGATGGTTATCCCATATGAATAGTCTCTAACTTTAATATGCCATTTATCCATTTATAACACATTTTGTTTCCGTAATTTTTAATTATAATATTATAATATTAAATAATTTATTAATATTGTGTCTTAATAGATCATCGATAATTAATATTATCGATATCTGCGAAAATTTATAACGCACACATTGACTCCAACGGACATAAAAGGTTCAATTTTCGGCTTGTATAGTTGTACTGTGTATAGTACAATAGTGGATATTATGCTATATTGTTGTGCGTGTATGTTTGTGTATCTAAATTATTTCGCAGTATGCATTTTGAAATCGACCGGTCTCTCGCTGTACAATATTTGCATTGCATCGGGTAACGACGACGAAGGTCGTCGCCGAGTGGCTTCAAAATTAGTATCCGTTAACATTGTTTGCTTTATTTGCCCAAGTGACCTATAGTGACGATGATGATGTTACATTGTCTATAATTTCTGTTTACACGGCGAGCTGCAGTTATTGGTCATTACTCATTTATGCTCTTGGCATTATTTGAAAATAGTCAATATTGATACACTATGTATTACGTTATACGTATATGTATAGTATTCCTACGCGCTTAACGTCGTTTCGTTTTATTTTGCGAATTTTTCTAATAGAAAGTTTAGGTACCTTTTAAAAATATTTTACTGCCCATTAAATATGATTAGGTACTACATGTATAATGATTTCTACGTTACGACGATAGTACGCAAAACTATAATAATATTAATGTACTCTCATATTTTTACTTTCATTTTTTTATCTATTTTTTTGTTTAATTACTCACTTAGTATATTTGTTTGTCCAAAATTACAATAAATATAACTCAATCTGTATGCTAATTATTTAGTCACTGTTTAGTCATAACTTTTTATAGGTAATAGTCTGTTGTAATTTTCAAGTTAGTTTATTTATGACAAATATATGTAGCTTATATTTTGGGCTACCCGAGGCTGTCTATCAACATTTTTCACGTTTATCGGTAGGAATAATTATTTGCAATAAAATATTACAATAATTTTTGTGGATGACGGTTGAAAACGACCAAAGTAATATTATGTGCAATGTGTGTTTGAGTTACAACTCTTTAGAATAATGTGCATTAGTGTGTCAATCAGACAGTCGGACAAAACGTTTTGTAACCCCAAATCGAACACAAATGCTTATTTTCCACCAATGTTGCTTCCACATTGGCAAACAATCGGCAAACACGCGGCGCTGACCGTCTGATAAACAAACAGCGCGTTGGAGTCTTTTCAAACCCTATTTTAATGTTTGTAAATTGATTTGCTTCTGACGTACGGATCGAGGCCCATGACAAAGGATTCAAAAGAGCGTATATAATACTCAAAGGTTTTGTATACATTTTTTTTTTTTTTTTTTTAATTAACTAATGATGGTAACCGAAAATTTCAAGTGTATAGCATCGTATCATGTATATGGGTCCGAGAATAATAACGCTGTTCAAATATTACAACGTTGTTCCCATAACAGTTGGGGGCACATGTGTGCGGTGTATTCACTTGGGAATTGCACTCCCACACGCGGCTTACAATACATATACGACGAGGTGGAGCTTTTGCATTAGGAAAATAAAAATGAGATATTACACGGTCCAAAATGAGAATGGCGGTAACAACTCACGGTTTGTGCGTGTGTGCGCGCGTGCGTGCCAAACTCCTCTACCGCGTTGTCGTCTGTGAATTTATATAAATGATTGAGGGTGGAAAAAAATTCACCATAAAATCGCGAAACGACCGATTACAGCTGGTAACGAACGTTATAAAGACGATAGGAATAATGTTTACAGAAGTCCATTGTATTTATATCGCATGTATTTCGAGTGGCAGTAAAAGTAGCTACATAAACACGCCTCTTCGATTGGCCGTGGATACTACACGTCTATGTAGTTTTGGACAACATCCAAAGGAAACAATTTGCGGATTGAAACTCGGTTTTTTTTTTTTTCATTTTTCTTTTTTCTACGGAAAGAATAACGGCTTTTGAACTTTATACAAACTTTCAAGCAGCCGTGACTTTTGTCGATCCCGAATAACATACGGCTCGCATCGTTCAAAATGTGTGCAATAAATCTGCTTGCAGCCCGGGCTCCCTATGTAAACCCAAGAATATTGTGTTTTATTATTTTTCTTTTTTCTATTGCTTTTTTAACATTGTACAGAAACTGGTTATCGGCGTATACGCGCCGACAACAGATGTATATAAAAATATGTACACATATATAATATCTCGGAAATATGTTTTGAAAAGGTCTACTCGCGGAACGAAGACATTTGAATAAAGGATTTCAATCACTACTGGTCTCGAGGCAAAGTAAAATCTACATTTTATTAACTTTTTTTTTCTTCTTATTTTCATTTGGTATACGGAAGATAGCGATAGCGGTAATTTATAACGGATTACCCACTCATGGATGCCGGGGAGAAAGGGGTACAATAAAGTTGGAATAATATATCGCTTTGTCCCCCGAGTATTCAGGTAGAAAATAACTATACTACTGGGGAGAAGGACAAACATTTTCCCGAAGGCCAGCATTTTTCTCATTTTCAACCGTTTATTTACGAGGCTTTTTAAAAACAAAAGCGTTTGCAAGCTTTTTTTTATGTAGATAGGTATACGATATTTATTTCAAATGAAAAATTCCTAAAAAAGAGTTGTATAAATAATTACGTATTTTTTTGCCGAAAACGGCAGACGTATGAGTTTATTGAAATCATCCTAATTTTAATTATAACTTTATCTGATTACGCCAGATATTACAAAAGCAATTCTATTATATATTTTATTGTTCATATAACTCGTAAATAACATAATTTTGTAACAGGTTCCTATGTTGTTGTTTAAGTTATTTTTTGCTTTATACTCGTATTACTTTCATTCTATACTTTGTTATGTACAGAGGAATATACTGGATCAGAATCTTGCTTCATATTAATGCGATTTTCAATAAATAATCGTGTTTCTTTTGGTTAAACGTTTTTTTGTAAATATTTATTTGTTTATATATATACACATACATACATACATCAAGAAATTTTATTTTATTGGGATCAGCCATTTTGTCGTTTCGGAACATTTGTTTTTCATTCCGGTCAAATTCTGTCTTTTGTATTTAAAACTGTATATTATATATATATATATATATATATCTGAAATCTGATTTCCGAGTTGCGTATTAAGTTTATAAAAGTAAAATGGTTTATCGAATTGACCGTATCAAAAAATTAAAAACATTATGTATTTTGAAGTTTGCTTTTTTAGTATCATCGTTTCGAACGAAATTATTAAATGTAATATCTATTAAAAATTTTTACTGTATAAACTTTTGAAACTCATTTTAAATCCGATTTTTTTCGACAGTTGTGAATGTACTGTTTATAGCAACCGTTACACTGACACTGAGTTATATATTATCTTGGGAATCGGTATATATGTTTAGGCAACAGGTTAGAGAGATTCAAAACTAATGGATTTATTCGCAAAACGGGATCCAATCGTTATTTAAAAGTCGTCTCGCACGAGCCAGATTTCTTTTTACCTTTTACCATCCGGTCACAGTTTTATTCTCTAGAGAAAAGGACCTGTTCCGAGAGCTCATCCGTTTTAGTACTTTTTAGTTTTTTTTTTATTTTGATTTCAAACAGAAAATAAAAGCATAGTAGCTTGAAAATGTTTTTCACGTCTATAGAAATAATCTAAAATATTTAAATTTATAATATTAACATTTTACAGTTTATTAATTAATTTTTCAAACGTTTTATAGGTACCTATATAAGTTGTTATATAATTATTTATATAATATAGTTACCTACGTAAAACGTATGTAGAACTTTTTTGATACGCGCCTAGTAACTTTTCGACTTTTGAATTAATGGCATATTACACAGCAATGTGTTAAATCAAAACTAATAATTTCTAAATACTCAGGGTTTAATCGCAAAGTTTTTGAGCTAAACCTCGCCGTAAATATGTTTGTGGAGAGTCACGTTTTGTTTCCGTTTTGTTTCGGAAACCATTGAACCATTATAAATTAACCATATATGTTTATCCGTATGCTACTGTTATTGTCGTTTATTTGAAAGTTATATCCTGTTGGCATACGACATACGATACAGCTAATTATATCTATTTTTTTTTTTTTTGTCACAGCTCGCGTCGTACTTTTGTTTGCGTGTTTGATCGTATAAATTATAATACATTTTATTCTGTCAGGTCCACCAGACGTGTTTTGTCTGAAAAACACACACACACACACACACACACATTCGTGCACGCTCACATTTAGATGGCATTTCGTCCTGAAACAATATTTAGATTCAATTACTGCATAAATTGTTGCAAGTCATCGGGGCGTGTTTGTTATTACTAGACGGACAAGGAGATAGAATCGTCTTTATTTAGGGAGGGCTTCTGCGTGTAGCCGTTACGCACAATACAGTATTATATAGGTACGAGATGCGGGGTTCAATATAGTGTTGCGAGCGAGGAAAACAGCGTACGTGTGGCGGCAGTGACCGGGCACTATGTAATGTACGCGTGCGCGCGACATACGGACAACGACCACGGTGACGATAGAATACTTACTTGTGTATGATAATAATATGATGTGCATATATAGTGCACCGTGTGCAAGCATATTAAACAAATTAAAATGATGACATGTGACGAACTAGAAATTCGGAAGTGGTCGAATGACATTTTCGAAACGCTCACAATCGGCTTATTTTGTTTGTATATGGTGTAAATAATATATCCTCAAGATCTTTTTGATGGAAATAACTTAAAACAATAACACCAGATTTTTATTTATTTATTTTTCATCACTTGACTCTAAATATTTGCGCAAAGATTTCTAATCGGTGGAAAAAAAAGATATTTAATATTTATAATATTACATGTATACGAATTTGACAGTGGGGGCATTAGAGGAGGGGTCCAAGAAGCCTGATACATCTCCCAAAATTCCTAGAAAAAATGATATTGTACTTGTAACGTTTTAGTGCTTTAAGTGTTTCTCACAACAGTTTCTGTTTGTGTTTACGTGTATATGCACGTCAAACTGATCATTATTGGAATATTTTGGTACATCATGTTGTTTTCTATACAGGGACTTTCGAAATTTGTATTTTTAATTTGATAGTGTTTGTAATGCCTGTATATACAAATATATCATGTGTAATACCCAAAAAATTACTTCCAAAAAATAAGTCAATTGTGTAATTTGTTATGATTAGGACATGGATTTTAATGCTCTATTAGACAAAACAAATCCTTTGAAAAACTAAACAATAAATACATGAATAAAATTTTTTTTAACATTTTTGAAGAAGAAGGTAATTGATAAACAAAACGTTTTCATACATCGTTATCCCACCTCCGTCATTGAACGTAAATGACAACATTAAACAAAATTAAAATTTTTTGAAACTTTTTAATTTTTAAGGAGATAAGTTATTTATTATACATTTTATCAAAGTTAACCTATTTGTTTAAAATATATGTGAAAATTTCCTTAAAAAAAATATCCTTAAAATGTGAAGAAATAACTAAAAAAAATGTAAGTTAAAAAATTCAAAATTAAATTATTAATATAGTATGTATGTTTTATAAAAATAATTAATTTTGAGCTTGGGAAAAAAAAAACTCGAAAAGTTGTTATAATTTATGGCCTCTCCCAAAATGAAATCCTAAAGCTGCCATTGCAGTGTAAGTATGACAAAATACCGATAATATAATAAACACTGTGACACGCGAGATAAGAAACAACATTACCCCAGTAAGTTTCGGTAGGTATTTCAGTGATGTTTTATAGTTCAGAAGGCGTATAATAATACGCAAACACATAAACGACGTGAGTTATATTCACGTCTTTCTTCGATATTAATCGAGAAACTTATGAAATTATTTGATACTGGAGGTGATGGTGATAAATAGCGAGATTCTATTACTTTTCATCGTGTCTCGCCATAGTGGTGAGTTGTAGACTGTAAAATAATAATTACACGGAATTATAATTTTATTGATAAATAAAATATTATCGCTTTTTTAGTTTACTGCTGAATTAATAACAGACGTTATAATATTATTGTATTTCTACCACGGTATACGTATATACAGTACGTACCGATAAACTCACATCGTATCAGTTGATTAAATCTTAACTATATTTAAATTGGATTCAATTATACAAATCGTAAATCCGAGCCCCGGGCGGAGATATACGGGGAGTGATCTTTGTGTTCGATTCGGAAGAAAAACGATTGTATCTGCCCACGCATCACATTGTGTGGTGCCATGTTCGATACCGCTTCTAACAATTATACATTATCGTGTTTGATACAAATTAAAATGAATTTATTTCCTTTTGTAAGTAGGTACGCGGACAGGCTATGCGGTGAAAGTGAATAGGTATTGAACAACAATGGGCGTATTGAGTCTAGGCATTTATTTCACTACACTGCGCTTGTTCATATATTTTCTTGCCTTATATTTTTTGTGTTTTGAAATAAAAAAAAAAAAATGTACTTACTGTTTCTCTCTGTCCACACAAGTGGATTATAAAAATTTTTTTTCGCGTACACTCATAAATTTCATGTTATTATATAATATGCTACGAGTTCGCCAGATGTATCAGTATATATTTATCGGTTGTTTTTTTTTCTTTTTGTACACAGTTTAAGGGCATATAATAAGCGTATTTATACGGTCGATGTGGATCAGTAGGATGAAACCAGTTTCGCTAATTCATTTATCGTGTGCCGAGAGAACACGTGTTTTCGAAAAAACCGTAAAGAAAAAGGAAACACATCGCGTGCAGCGCGCGTAAAGGACCGACGACAGTGTGTTTTAATAGCAATTACGTGTAATAAAAGAATTATGTACGCTTGTCGAGCTCGCGCAATGCACACCAAGCTGGTTACAATATCGATACGGTCAGCGCATTATACACATATAGGTACGAGTATACCGGATCCCGTACATATATATATGTAAAACTATGGTATCCGGTTACCGCCGTGTCGAGTATAACACCTTCGAGTGAAGAAAAAACCGTCGTCGTGTGATAAGTGGTCCCGTGGGAGAGATTTATGCCCGTCAATGACGCGCACGGGGATGGGTTCGTTAAGTCTCGACGATTCTTATGGTTTTTTTTTTTCGTCTGACACCGCATTTTCGCCGTTCGTTATTGTACTTAGCAATCATCTGATTAGGTTTACTCGAAGAAAACTTAAGCGTGTATGCCTCGGAATACGGGCCAATGCGTGTTATCAACATGAAAATTGTCGGTTCATAAGTCATTTCGTCATTATCATAATTATGTACGTCAGTGGTTCCCAAACTTCTTCAAACCACGGAGCCCTTTTTTAAGCGTTATTTTTTCGCGGAGCCCCAAGGAATATTTAATGTTGATTTTCATGAGTCTCTGTTCTATGATACATATAATATTATGACCCCCTTTTTTGACCATAAAAATGGAAATATTTGGGTTTTTTTTTTTTAAATGTTCAAGTCACTATAAAAACAATGTTCTCCATAACTTTTTTTTTATTGTGTCACCTTAAGGATGATATTGTGACATAACGAACAATTATTATTGTATTATTAGATTTTTATGAAAGGGAGCCCTTGTGAAACAGCTGTGGAGCCCTAAGGGCTCCCCGGAGCACAGTTTGGGAACTGCTGATGTACGTAACATCATTCACAAAAAAACGTAAATAGATTTTATCAACTTGTTTCTTTTTTAAATGTAAAAAAAGAACCGTTTAACTTTGACGTTATTTATACCAAGGCACCTCGGGTATATTCATTAGATTATAAAGAATATTCTGTGTGCCAAGTATATCATTTTACCAATACAATATTATTTATGTGACATGTATTAGCTATAATATATTATTCATGTATTATGAATTACCGCAATTTCAATTAATTCATAATCAGTTTTAAATTTAATCAACGATTTTTCTGCTCTGCTTTCTCTGATTAATATATTTCATAATTAATATATTATTAATATGATAATAAGATTTTTAAAAAAAGTAGTTAAACCAACGACCGACGGTACGGTTTTATTTTTTTCATCCGATTGACCGGTATATCGGTATAGTATATACGTGTATATAATATTGTGTTTTGCTATCTTCCCCCTTTTCTTTTTCCTGTGACACGTATACAGTGAAGTGTCAATACCAATATACGCTGCACTCGACTTGGTTTAATGAAAGCTCATCGTTGCCTCTGGGGAAATTTTTCGAAAAGCTCTGACGATGTTTTTTTCATCATTTTTTTTTCTTCTTCTCTTCGAACGCGATGACAAAAGCCTAAGTATTAATTGCCTTCGGGGCGTGCGAAACCCCTATCAACCGCACAAAATATGATACGTGTCGAAAATGGCAATAAGTTTTCGACGAAATACTGAAAATATAACTAATTTTAAACCTCTGTGTATATAATATAGTGACTCTACTGTTCACTATTATTATAACCATCTTAGTTGAGTTTTGTATTTGCACGTGTTCATTACTAATAATGCTATTTCTTTTTACTTTTTACAGACTACTTGTGTCTCCTGCTCGACATCGTGACATCTTGCTCCTGAAAACTTCTTTAAAGGTAATTCAAAATCTCATTATTCTCAGTAATAATAAATTCTTCGGCGGATAATATAGTATAATATATTTATTATATTCCTATACATATATAGATATTTATATTTTTGTTAATCAAAATTCTTAATTTTCCTCGGTGTACATCTTAGCGTCCTTGTGGCGTACTTTCAAAGGTTAATAATTTGCATACCGTATTATGAATGTCATGTTCGCAATAAACGTCAAGGCACGGGCCTGCGTCGACAAAATATTTCATCCAAAAAGGGGGGTAACCGGAATCCCTTTGTGTAGGATAATAATGCGGCCTGTGCTAGTATAAAAAAAAAAAAAACATCTGCGATTAAATTGTCAACGAGGGCAGCTGCGATTTAGAGACCATTGACGGATAAAACCAAAGCCTTTTGTTTCTCCGAGGGATCCCCTTTTTTCAGTCGTGGATCCACGTGGGTTATGTACGTAGTATAGATTTTTATTATTGGTAAACTGGCCCTTAGGTTTAGGTTATTTTTTTGATGTTGTAGGAGTGATGGGGTCTAACCCATACTTTACAACTATAATTGTTCAAATGTACTATTTCATGTCACTGACCTTTATACATTTTGAATTCAATAAGGAAATATTATTAATGGCGCGCTCGGATTACTCATTGAATTATTAGAATTTTTATAACAAAGAAAAGGGTTCCGATTGTTTGTTTAAAGTGGCAGTGTAATGCGATAAGCTGTTCACAAGTATTTTTAGTCACTTGTTTCATCATATTTATTTGGTATTAAAATACATTTCGCTATAATTGAATCAAGATATTTTTTCTTGATAATTGTTAACTCATAGATTTATGTCTTTCATGTCTCTTATTGTATAAGTTTTTAACTTTAACTTCCGTTTTTGGAAAAAAAATTATAAATTAATATCCGCATAAAATGTTATGCAACCAAAATCTGTGTTATTTATTTTAAGTGCATAAAAACTACATAAAAAACATTTGTGTAGAGTATAAACTCTACGTAAATGTTTTTTTAGATAAATTATATTATTTTTTAATTTATAATTGATGTTTGCTTTAACAATAATAAATGTAATTTAATAAATACTATAAAGCATCTATTAAGAATCACCCACTCAGGTTATGTGATAGATTTATTGATGTTCGTACGCCCTTGTTCAGTGCTTGTAGTTAGTTTCAATAATATATTTTGTTAGCTTTAGTAATTAATTATACCGTCAAAATCTGTTATGGGGCTGGTTATCATCAACTATATTATTCTAGTCTAGTCTGGTCTAGCCATGTTAAAGCCAACTAGAGGGAATACAATACGGTCCCTGACCGACCTACAGATGATTACTTTTCCTCAGGGAAAACTTTTAAATGCCTTAATGTATTAAGTACTCAGTTGTCACTGTAACTAAAGTATTTGACAAAAAAATTATAATCATTTTCACTTCGGTGTAATATTTAATTGTTTTTAAAAATTTTAATTTTATTACTTCCGATCAATTGCATGTAGTCCAAGTTTTGTAATCATTATTAAAAGTAAAAATAATTGTTGGATTCATGTTGAGATGTTTATTTAACAGTCAACAAATTATCTACTAAGATACATCAATATTTTACCGATGAAATAATAAAATATTTATGCACGTGAAATTATAGTCGTTATTATATAGTGCATAGAATGTAATATGAATTTTAAATTTAAAATATAAAACGCGTAATTCGTTTTTGTACCATTGCATTCATAACGGTTGATTAAAATTAATTATTTACTATGGAAAGCTTGGCAAAAAAAAAAAAAAAAAAAAAAAAAAAAAAAAAAAAAAAAAAAAAAAAACAAAACAAATAAATATATAATACTTCTGAGTTTTGTAAATTTGCTAACTAAGTGAATAAAACATAATGTGTGTTTTCTTTTGGGGTGGTAAAATCTTTTCGGCTAATTTTCTAATGTTCTTCGCAATTATTCACAATTTACATATTATTATAATGTATACAGCAGGGTTATTATTTTTCCCTCATTTCGTTTCGTTTTTTTTTCTTTTCCCGAAAGTAATGAATGTACGATATACGTACACGCACAAGCATTGTATATGACCGGGAGGGGCCGAATATAATAAATGTAGAACTCTAAGCAGAACATGCGTAGTCAAATCCATCCCATTGTTGGGGCC
>JAIPRM010000698.1:0-29445 GCA_025469315.1 Stegophylla sp. TES_Ste_2020 | reverse complement strand
TTTATATTAAGTATAATATTATTTATAAAAAAGATGCATTATTAATGTATAAAATTAAATTGCGCGTAAATTTTTTCTTTGCAATTTTACAAATTAATTATACTTAAAACTTTAAATTTTTTCTTCTACTTTTTTCCTAACAAATTGAATCAATTAAATCATCACAATTTCATTTAAAATCGGCAGTAAATTCGCTTCAATGTTCAATATTGCCAAACTGTCGAGTTTTTCAGTTCCCATAGTCGATCTTACATAATTTTTAATCCGTTTAAGACATGGAAAAGAACGCTCAATAGTACAGTTAGAAATTGGACTCCTGTTTCACGTGTGGCTTTTATTTTTTATGACAACCCACCCGCCCCCCCACCCGCCATCATAAAATAAAACAAAATAGATACACAAAACACTCGTGAGTAAAAACAAAATGTATATTATTACAACAAATTCAAAGTTCTAAATTATATAACATACAATTTGTATAAAAATAATTTTTCTGCCAAAAAAATTAGTAAAATTTGATTTCATCAAGTGAAAAATACTTTTTGTAAAAAAATTCTTGCAAATTTGCCGCCCTCCAAATGTCGCCGCTCTAGGCCCTGGCCTATAGGGCCTATGCCTAAATACGCCTCTGTCTAACCCACTATTTTATATTTTATAGTATTAACTTCCTTCTTTATATTATTAACTTCCCTCGTTCAGAATCGTTTTATTGAAGAAATGATTTATCGTTTCTTTAAAATTCAATACACCCGTCAAAGAATCCCACCCGTCGTGCGAAGAACACCCATCGTGTGAAGTATGTCCCGCTTTTTTTTAATTATATTTTATTCCGTACTCTTATACCGTGCAAAGCTCTACTCATAGATGAAATATCTTATCGACTTTTTTAAAGGAATCTGCTAATATAACGATAAAGAGCAAAATAAAAACGATTTAGAAAGATGTGTTGCAAAGTTCTAATGAAACAAATATCATACTTCAAAAAGTGACGATTGATATCATTGAAGAAATATGAAATCTAGAATAGAGTTTATCAATGATCTGAGTTACTATTTTGATCACTATAAACAAATTGTAATAACAAAATTTGAAACAGATTAAAACTAAAAGACAAAATAAAACACTCAAAAGTTTCTTACGCCAAAATATTTGCATTGTTATTCTCCAATTATGTACCAAGTTTCGTAAAGATCGGTCGAACCAATTATTTTTTATATACGTTAAAGTGTGTAATTTTAAGTAAAACTAATACATTCTGTCAAAATGCTAAATTTAAACAGTTATAAAACAAAAACTTAACTCACGATTTTTGAGATTTTTTCAGTACTGTTAGGAATACACATGAATATATTTGTATTAAATTTCCAGGTCTTAATATCCATACGTTAAATAATCATGAATTAAAAACTTACAAAAACCGAGAAATTTCCAATATTTTCTATATTAATATTTCTATAATAATATTAATAAGTTCTGTAGTTACCTCAAAATTGATCAATGTTTTTGAAAATTTCATAATTTATGTACATGATTATTTTTAGTAGTTGGTGAAAGTTTCAACTTTCTAACTCTATCGTTTTTGAAGTTATGTCAAAAAAATAAAATCGAATTTATGAAAATTCGGGTTATGACGTTTTTTATCGTTTTTTGTCAATTTTTGGGTATCCTAGGTATAAGTGCTTAGAAAAATGTTGAGAATATTAAAAAATGACGTCTAAAAAGTACCAACACTATACAATATTTCCGATCTATTGAGTTATTGATCGAAACTTTCCGACCAGTATCGATACCCAAAATCGTGCATCCATACATTCGAAAAAAAGAACAACTACAGATTTTTAAAACCAAAAAATTCATTTCGCTCAGAATCTAAAGTGAACAAAATGTTATAAAAATATCTCAGTTTACATCTTAATTATTTCTATTTTATAAATAGTTTTAATGAAACTTAGTTATTTCGTTAAAATTAAAACTATTACCAAAAATGTATTTAACAATTTCAGATTCTGAGTTCTAGTGTTTTTATAATAATATTTTTTTTTTATTTTTTTTTTTTTTTTTTTTTGAACACGTTTTTGTATAAAAATACGTGTCCAAAAGTTTCAGCCAATAACATTTTGAATCCTGATTTTCTTTTAGATGGTAATTTAAAGAGGTCATTTTGCAAAATTCTCAATAGTTTTCACTAAATTTGGGAGAAAATATTCGAAATTTGATAAAAAAAAGCTCGGAAACTATCTTTTTTTTTAATCCAAAGTTTAAAAAAATTTAAATACAGTTAGAAAATAATATCAGAAATATTTTAGTACAAGAAAAGTTTAAAAATGTGAAAAAAAAATTTTTCTTGCACTATTTTTCTCATAGAATTTTCTTTTTCTTGTAATCCTTCTGGCACAAAATTTTACAATAATAACTTAGGCCTTAAATATAATGGAACTCGTTCTCATAAAGCTAATATTATATTCAAGAGTTTTTTCTCATTATATTTATATCAAATGAACTCGTCTACAAATGAATATGAATCAACTCTTGATTTAATCTTTACTAACAATAAAGAATTAAATTTAAGTATCTTTCTAACCATATTCTGGTACCCATTGATCGATACCACCATAGGCGTAAACTGAGACGGCTAGAGGAGGCAACCGCCCCCTCACTTAAAATTAAACTAGATAATGCCCCTTTTGATATTTTGTAAAATTATTGAAAATGCGTTTTGAATTATTAAGAAAAGTATAAAATTTTAAAAGATTATCATTGAAAAAGCCGGACATACTTATTGTGATATTATTTTGATGGAAAAAAATTTTTTACGGACGGATAATTCAAAATTTTATAAGGTTTGAATGGAAAAAAAGCCGGACATACTTCGCAGGACGGGTGGTATTCTCTTGACGGGCGTATTAAATTTTAAAGAAACGATAAATCATTTCTTCAGTAAAACGATTCTGAACGAAGGAAGTTAATAATGAAAAAAAAAAAAATTTTCAAAAAATGTCCAAAATTTTTTTTCACATTTTCAAAATTTTCTTGCGCCAAAATCTTTTTTATAGGATTTTCTATCTATGTTTAAATTTTCATAAAATTCGGATCAAAAAATGATGGTTTCCGAGTCGTTTTTGTCAAATTTTGGGTAGTTTTTTCCATAAAACAAAATTGAAGAATTGAGAAATTCAAAAAATGACCTTTCTTAAGTACAATCTAGAGGCAAATCCGGTTTCAAAAAGTTATTGATCGAAACTTTTGAACAAGTATTTCTATACGAAAAGTTGTACACAGAAAAAAAGAAAAAATAATAAACATCATTGTAAAACTAACTTCTTCACTTCATTCAGAATCTAAAAAATCTTAATTTAATATTATTATAATAATAATAATAATAATAAAGACCGGCGGACCAGACCACATCAGTAATAGTAATAACAATAACTAATAAACATAATATGTTATATAACATAATATCAGAATATTATTCTGGTTGGACCAAACCCAATCTATTAAAAAAACTATCCATACCAAATCGAACCCGAGGATAAATAAAATACTTAAACCTGACCGGACCAAACGCAGAATCCAGTCCGGTTCTTTCCGTTCCTGGTAGATCCGGGACTAGGCTGTCTCTACTACCTTCTATGTGTCATACATTGTGTTAAATAACAAAAAAATAAAATTTTGAGTTTCAAAAACATTTTAAATATTTATCTACTTACATCCCCGAGTTCTATAGTAAAAAATATATTTAAACACGTCCACTTAGTACTATTTAGTACTTCTAGGCTACGGTAAGATATTTATCCATAGAAAATGAAATACACGTCATGCTCTTTATTTTATTTATCGATATTTAAAACAAATAATAATAATATACAGCCGTTGATAATGTTTTTGACCCATTCGGATAGACGAACTGCAACTATAGTTGTTGTAAACAACGTTTTAAAAAAAAACTGAAACTCCATTCTTGTAAATCGTCAATTTCAGAGTTTAATAGCGACTTCGTTTAAGTCCCCCCCCAAAGCAGCTGCTGCGAGTTTGTGAATTTCGAATTTGCGCGGGCCGCTACGACCGTCTGACGTGGCAACACTGTACAGAATTTTATTTATTTTTTTTCAAATTTTTCACTCTTTCAAAAAATTCCGTCGCCCGGTACCTCGTACGAGTATAATTTTTACAAAAAAATTAAAATTTTTCGGGCCTCAAAACTTAACCACCACTGCGAGCGATTCGAGCGCCCCCGCGTACTTCTCCGGCCATCGACGGATCCCCGCGCATCCGTCCCACCGAACCACCGTACCCCGCAACAGCCTTCACCCGTCCACCGACCCATCGTTCGTCATGTGTAGCCAACCAACGATCGCAAACTGTACAACGCACGCAATTGCTTACGATCATTAGTGCTCCCGTTGTTCTCGTTCGTTTCGTGCCTGTCCTTATCGTCTTCACCCGTTCCCGAATACGTCTGTGCGTCGCCAACAGGTATCCATGTAAGTAGAAAAACCGTCCGACGTCTTGTTAAATTTGACATTCACGCATCCCCGTTCCGAAGCCGCATCGCAAGTCCTCTATATCCCAAGCAACGCTGGCTGCCCACAGCCGACGACGACGACGACGGCCATCGCGCGCGTGATACGGCTCGACGTGTCGTCGACGGCGGCGGCGGCAGCGATGGCCGTGTGGCGTGCGACGCGAACGGCGAAAAGAACCGTGGCTACGAACGTGTCGGATGTCGGTAGGGCCTCGATTTTATGCAGGATCACCAAAACGTTGGTCGTAGCCACGTCGGTCATCGCGTTGCCCCAATTCCGGATGTTTCCGGGAATTTTGTTTTATGGTTGACCACGGCCTTGACACTGTTTCCTGGTTCCGTTTTCCGACGCCGGGGCCGCGGGTCTTTTCGCACGTTTCACGGTGTCCACCGTGAAACGGCGATCGTGGCTCTGAACGCGACCCGTATACGTACAATGGGTACCCAGGTAGTCACATGGTTTCATCACGGCAGTCTCCCCAGTATTTCCCCGATGTCGTCCTAGGTCCCCTAAACTTCGAACAGAACGCGATGTCGCTGCCTCTCGCTAATATTTTCACGTGTCACATAAACGTTTATCTATGTCACTCGTCTCCCGACCACCTGCTATTTTTTCCATGGTGTGTGGTTAGGTTCTGATGCTCCCAGACCTGTGTGGAATAGGTACATGCTAGTATCGTTTTCGTACCATCGACTTACCGTAAGCCAAGTGTCACTGATGAACTCGGCTTATGATTCACAATATCTCGATTTTCTTAAGCACACCACGTATCGTTATTCTTTACCTTCCTATATAATTTCCACATTTTATATCCCAATCATATTTTTGCCCAAAAGAGTTTAGGTATACATGTTTATAATTGGTGAGTAAGCTATAGCTACTGCCAAAAATTTTGATATTGTATTTTATTTTTTTTAAATAGAACTAAATAGTTCGAAAACCTTATATCTGTTTTACCTATAACCTGACTTATCTGCTTGCACACATTAAATAATTGTATTTTATCTGAGGTGTTATCAGGCATGCACACTGGTGCATTATATGCTGTACCTGAAATTTTTCTTAGATTTAGCAGGCTGATAAAAGTTTTTCAAATAAATATCTTAAGATACCTATTGAATAATTTTTATATTCACTTTTGTACCTAATAAATGAAGAAATGTATAAATTTTCATCAAGGACTAATAAAAGATAGTTTACAAGTGGCTAATTTTTTCCAAATTTTGAGAAAACAATAATTGAAAATTCCAAAAAATTCACAAAATGATAGCTGCAAAATACCAACTAGAGGCAAATCCGGTTTTAAAAAGTTACTGATCAAGAATTCTGGACAAGTAGATCCATACAGAAAAAAATTAATAAATAAACATCATTGTAAGAACACTAGCTTCTTCACTTCGTTCAGAATCTAAATTGCCACTCCCTTCTGTTTGTTCATTTCGCAAAATCGTTAATAACTATCTTTGATATTTATTATCACCTAAATAAACAATTAAGGGACAAATTGATGTTGTGCCAGCCAAAAAGTAAAAACATTGAGCCATTTCTAAAGTATTTATAATACTGAATAAATTGACTAATTTATAAAAACATATTTCCACATCTCTTTCTCTGATTGGCTCATACAATTTTCTTAGCAATATCATTTAGCCATATATTTGCTGTTAAAAATAAGTTAGGCATTATGAAGAGTTTATAGGAGAATTAGATATGGTATTGAGTTATGGTTCTTTCTGCAGTTCACTTAGCTCATGTCTAACTAACTAACTAACAACAACATTTAATATGTTGTGAAAACTATGTCAGAAACCCAGAATTTCAATTTATACTGTGGCCAGCTTAATTTTGTATGAATCATATAATATTAAGGGATACTATTGTAGTCCAAATAACATATGGAATTGTGTTCCCAAAAAGGTGATTGTGAGTACGCGTCATGAAAATGTGTGGATGACTGCCATGTCGCGTATGTGACAATTTTTATACAAGCCGGCCGGCATCAATATTTGTTCCTTCGCAGTTACATCATTAGTATATAATATAAATTGTGTACATATCATATACTATAAGCGTGTCTGGACTGTATAACCACGAAACAAAATCCAAATTTATAAATATAATTTGGTACATAATTTATTATTTAATTAATGAAAAATTATGAGCACGCGATAAATTTTAAATTTTTACCGGTAAAGACTATAAAGAAATTTACCGACCACCTACAAAAAACTGGCATGCAACATTCATCTACACACTTTCATGACGCATACATAGTACATGCTGCTTTTGGTGCTGAATTTGTTTTATTACATTTTTAAGATGGCATATCATTTTAGACAAATAGTTGATTTATTTATTTTTTATTGTTATTTAATGAAATTCGCTTGCATATTTATTAACACTCCTTCATTAAATGAGTATGTGATCATACCCATAGATCTTACATTTTATCAGTATTTGTAAAATTATTTCTAAATCTTTTAATTTCTAAATCTGTTAACCTAACTGTAGTCTTATTTTTTGAAATATCTTTGGAGCAGACATTAAATACTCATATATTTTGTCAATATTTTTCTTATATCTATGTAACTAACCATATAAAAATACCTAGTAATAATACAACCAAACAATAATATAACAACATTTAAAAATTTTAAGCTTCCTGTATTTTGATAATTTTTTTTATCTATTAAATGTACGTATATTTATCATAATCTATTTTATTATGTGGCGACTGTATAAATAAACTGTTTTCATTTGTGAGACGAAAATGTTAAAACATTGTTTATGCAAAGTCCATTGTAAAATAGTTAAAATAATATTTAATCTTATGTATTTTTATTATAAAATTTTTCAGCGAGTTATTGTATGAGTCAAAAAATAGAAAAACCGGTACTGTCAGGTCAACGCATCAAGACCAGAAAAAGAGGTAAGAATGTTTTGATTTATAATATAATAGGTGCCTAGTTATTAAATATTTAAATTTCAGTAAATTTCGATAGAAATTTTTTGTTGTAGTTAAATAGTAATTATGCATATATCTTCATTTATTAATATTTTTATATTATATTTAAGATGAAAAAGAAAAATACGATCCTTACGGCTTCCGGGACTACATCCTTGGGGGCCTTAACGGTGCCGGCACCGACCTAGAAGCAATTTGGAAATTCCTCGATCAAGCTGGTTCAAAAGTCGATTATCGCCGTTACGGTGAAGTCCTCTTTGACATATTGATTGCAGGAGGTCTTTTAGGTGAGGTTTCTTATATGTTTAGTACATATTGCATTGACATCATTATAATAATGAATGTTTTTTTTTTTTTATTATTATTTAGTTCCAGGAGGATCTATTTCTCAAGATGGATCAATATCTCTGGACGGAGACAAAGTATGGAAAACAAATGCATGTGTTTTTGAGGCATCTGAAGACATGGTATCAATGCGAAACTATGAACAGGTGTTCATCAAGCTCATGCGCCGATACAAATACTTGGAAAAAATGTTTGAGGAGGAGATGAAAAAGATTTTACTGTTCATTAAAGGTTTTAGTGACACTGAACGTGTTAAACTAGCGCGTATGACTACATTGTGGATTGCCAACGGTTCAATTCCTCCTACCGTTCTTCAAGTGCTTACTAATGTTAGTTAAATATAAAAAAATTTAATGAAAATAAATTTAATATTACTTTAATCTTACAAAATTTAATTTTTTTTTTTAGGAGCATTTGATTAAAGATGGCTTGGCATTAGAATTTCTCATTGAATTATTTGTAACGTACAAACAAGAAGTAGGTAATGCCCATTTACTGACAATACTGAAGAAAGGAGGACTTGAAAGTCGATTAATGGATTTCTTACCTGCTAACAAACGCACTGAAGAAAACCTTCGTGCACAATTTGAAGAAAAAGGATTGGGTGATGTAGTTAAATTACATTTAGCTCAAGCCAGCCAAGAAGCAAAACGCAACTTGGAAATTCAACTACACGATGACTTCAACGACAACAAAAATATGAAGGAGATTATTTCCAATATTAAAGAGTTGTCTTCTAAACACGATATTCCTGAGCATGAAATTATTGTTTTGGTAATTATCATTAACTAAAAATGCCTATACTTTTATATAAAATAATATTTTCAATTGCATTTTATAGTTTTTAGTACTTAAAAATTTAAAGTTCTGAGTAAGGAAATTACTTATTTCATTTATTTTTTTAGGTATGGAGTGTTGTTATGAGACAAGTGGAGTGGAATAAAAAAGAGGAATTGCTCGCAGATCAGGCACTTAAACATTTGAGAATGTACTCGCCATTGTTTTCTGCTTTCTCAACAACTGCACGTTCCGAATTGGCGCTCATGCTCAAGGTTCAAGAATACTGTTATGAGAATATGAATTTCATGAGAGTCTTCCAAAAGATTATATTGCTCTTTTACAAGAGTGAGTAAATATTTTATCACAAATTATAACTTGTTGGATTCCTATATTAAATGAACTTTTTTTGTAGCCGATGTACTGACTGAAGAAGTAATTTTGAAGTGGTATAAGGAAGGACATTCAAAGGGTAAAACAACATTTTTGGAGCAAATGAAAAAGTTCATTGAATGGCTTCAAAATGCTGAAGAAGGTAAAATTTATAATATTAATGATTTAATTTTTCACAGGTAGATTAGTATCATATTATTAACTCATATATATATAAGTATAAAAAATTAACATAATATCAATCTTTCTCCTACCACTTCAAACCTCTAAATCTGTCCATTTAAGATAGGGTAATGATTTATAATATCAAAATTGATAAAATCGTTTATCTTTGAACAGTTTTTTTTCTTATAATTTTTAATTAAATACTTAAAACTCAGAAATGAGATTAATTATAAAATACCTCCTCTATCTTAGTAAAGGTAAATCTAGTTTCAAAAAGTTGATCGAGACTTTTGGACAAGTTGATCTTTTCGAAAAAGTTATACACCAAGAAAGATAAACATTGTAAAAACACTAGCTTTTTCAATTCGTTCAGAATCTAAAAACTTTAAAATAACTGGCTATACTTTGCACCATGGGTATTTTTTGGGTTTGATGCTCTTCGTGAGTGAATTGAATTTTAATGAACTACATAAGTTTTTCAAATAATTCTTAGCAGAGCTTAATTTTTTCAAGATAATTGTACTTAAAATGATAAATAGTTATTTTATAATATCATATTAGATAAGTGAATAACAACTACCTTTTAGTGTGCTTGTTATCTAGAAATATAAATATACAGTACAATTTATCCGAGCTTTCTTTGATTTTTTTCAATCTATTCCTTGTAAAATGTTTAATTCTTTGTTTGTAAGAAATTTTATTGCACCAAAATATTCGCAATGAAAATTTATATCCAAGTACCTCTCAAAACAATCGGTCGAACCAATTTTCTTTTATGTACATTAAAATGTGTAATTTTAGATAAAACTAATGAAATTCTAATTTCAAACGGGTATAGAGAAAAAAATTGACATATAATTTCCGAGATTTTTTCAGGTCAATTAAACATATATGTCTGTAAGATCATATTTAAAGTTATATAGATTTAAGTAGTATACATTTTTTTTTTTTCATTGTAATAGTGACTTAAATAATAATCTCCGTCTTGGTGATGCCTTTATTTTTTGTTGTAATGGATCAAATGCTTAACGGAGAAATATAAATTTAAAAATGAACAGTTGCCTTCGGTGCTCACACATTACCGTCTGAGTTCCACCCTCTAGTGTTCATACAAATACAAAAATTGATAAAATTTAGATTTTATATTATATAAATAGATGTAATAATGTTATTTTCCATAAAACTAAATATTACAATCTCCGTCTTGGTGAAGCCTTTATTAATTTTTGTAATGGATCAAATGCTTAATGGAGAAATATTGATTACAATATGAACAGTTGCCTTCGGTGCCCACACATTACTGTCTGAGTTCCACCCTCTAGTGTTCATACAAATAAAAAATATACAGTTTTAAGTAGTATAATTTTTTTTTTTTTTCATCCTAATAGTGATTTTTAATTAATAATCTCCGTCTTGGTGATGCCTTTATTTTTTCTTATAATGGATCAAATGCTTAACGGAGAAATATAAATTTAAAAATGAACAGTTGCCTTCGGTGCTCACACATTACCGTCTGAGTTCCACCCTCTAGTGTTCATACAAATACTAAAATTGATAAAATTTAGATGTTATATTATATAAATAGATGTAATAATGTTATTTTCCATAAAACTAAATATTACAATCTCCGTCTTGGTGAAGCCTTTATTAATTTTTGTAATGGATCAAATGCTTAATGGAGAAATATTGATTACAATATGAACAGTTGCCTTCGGTGCCCACACATTACTGTCTGAGTTCCACCCTCTAGTGTTCATACAAATAAAAAATATACAGTTTTAAGTAGTATAATTTTTTTTTTTTTTCATCCTAATAGTGATTTTTAATTAATAATCTCCGTCTTGGTGATGCCTTTATTTTTTCTTATAATGGATCAAATGCTTAACGGAGAAATATAAATTTAAAAATGAACAGTTGCCTTCGGTGCTCACACATTACCGTCTGAGTTCCACCCTCTAGTGTTCATACAAATACTAAAATTGATAAAATTTAGATGTTATATTATATAAATAGATGTAATAATGTTATTTTCCATAAAACTAAATATTACAATCTCCGTCTTGGTGAAGCCTTTATTAATTTTTGTAATGGATCAAATGCTTAACGGAGAAATATTGATTTTCAATATGAACAGTTGCCTTCGGTGCTCACACATTTCCGTCTGAGTTCCACCCTCTAATGTTCATACATAAAATAATGACAATTTAATTTTAACGATTTAATACTAGTTGACACAAATTTTGTTCAAATATTATTTCACTTTGACAAAAAAAAAATGTATTTATGTTTCAGAATCAGAATCTGGTGAAGATGATGATTAAAAATAAAGGTATAAACAAATCGGCATGAAAAAAAAAGAGGAAATTAAGTTAAGAAAATAATTAAGATGCATTAACACACAGATGGCAGCCAATGACCAAAATCATTAATTTATCAAGGATTATATAATATAAAATTGTTTTGATTTTTTTTTTTTTTTTTTTTTTTAATAAATAACACCAATGATATATGATTATATTAAATTTTTTATAGGTGAAAAACAAATGATTTTGTAATAATTATTATTATTTATTTATTTTTTTGAGCATATTAGTATGAACAAACAAAAATAGTTAAAAAATTATTATTAATTTAGTCATTCGAAGATATTATTTATTTTATTGTCTTACCTACACAAGATGTTCACAATAGCAATGAAAAAATAATAAATAATTGTAATCTATTACATACATAATTTATATATATATATATATATATTTATTTATTTATGTAATTTAATAGCAGTGGTGTATGGCTGTATAAGTGTTGTTTTTTTTTTTTTTAATAAACAAAAATTATTTTTTAATCGTTTCTTTTTTTTTAACTTGGCATTGCATTACAAGTATACAGAGGCACATAATATTAGTATTTTATACATTGATGTGCATATTATATCTTGAGGGTATCGAGTCGGGCGATAAAAATCGACTGATTTTTAAGTAAGATTATAACGTGTAAATTTCACCAGGTCATATGCTATTTCTACCTAAAAAACTATATTAATTCCACCAATGGTAAACTCCACCAACTACATAATTGACTAAAAAAAACATAAATATTGAGTCACTAATTACTTGCAATTCAGTACAACTAAAGCATGACGAGTTGTTTCATTTTCAAAATACATATCAGAATAAACAGCTCGACAAACCTAATACCTATGCCAACAGGTTACATTAAATTAAACAATATTAACGAAACTGCTCATTTAAAAAGTTCCAAAAAGATTTAAATACCTGCATTATATTATTAAAAAGCTGGACATACTTCGCACGACGGGTGGTATTCTCTTGACGGGCGTATTAAATTTTAAAGAAACGATAAATCATTTCTTCAGTAAAACGATACTGAATGAAGGTAGTTAATAATATAAGAAAAAAAAATGTCCAAAATTTTTTTTCACATTTTCAAAATTTTCTTGCGCCAAAATCTTTTTTATAGGATTTTCTATCTATGTTTAAATTTACATAAAATTCTGATCAAAAAATTATGGTTTTTGTCAAATTTTGGGTAGTTTTTTCCAAAAAAAAACATTGAAAAATTGAGAAATTCCAAAAATGACCTCTCTAAAGTACAATCTAGAGGCGAATCGGGTTTCAAAAAGTTAATGATCAAAACTTTTGGACAAGTATTTCTATACGAAAAGTACACAAAAAAAAATTTAAAAAAAACATAAACATCATTATAAAAACACTAGCTTCTTCACTTCATTCAGAATCTAAAAAAAAAAAAAATCATCACGGAATTCAATAATACGTCTTGTTATATAATAATTCATAATTTAAATGAAAAAAAAAATAGAAGATGATTTAATTTTCTGGGTAATTCTAAATTGGTTCTTATTTCAATTAAATATAAAATAATTTTACTAAAATCTAGAAAATAGGACCTAACTAATATATTTAAAATCAGGTTGGCGGAGTTCACTTTTAAAATAACAATAAAAAACAAAAACAAATCCGTGGATTTAACATTTATTATTCTTCAGTTAGAAAAAAAAAAAAAAGTAACTGTGGAATTTACACTGAAAAAAAAGTCCAAAAAGATTAGATTGGTGGTATTTACATGCACTCCTTACTCCTTAGGTTATGGGAACTTTGCAATGGAGTACATCATCACACTGTATAGTATCTAATTCATTTTTCATTTTCTTTTTCTTTGTTAAATATATAACAATATAGTTATACAAAATAAATACATACATGAATACTAGTAAAAAAAAAATAATAATAATAAGTATAATAATAAAGCAACATCATCATTCACATGGAAACTGGAAGAGGTGACAACTATAATAATAATAATAATAATAATAATAATAATATAATAATAATGTTACACAATAATAAGAAAAGAACATATAAATTTTTCGTTAAAAAGTTTTCAGTTATTATCACAATACACTTGGCAAAAAAAAAAAAAAAAAAAACAACAATATTAGTTTTAGTTCACAATGGGGTGGGGATAGGGGGAAGTGTAGTTTTTGCTGGTCATCCAATCGATTGTGGAGTTTGCTCAACAGCAAGAATTATTTTCAATATATAATTATTATCCAAATGTGCTTAAAAACTAAAGAGATCAATTAAAAAAAAAAAAGGGAACAACAATATTATATTTTCACTCTGCAGAAAATTAGTTTCTTTTCTTTTATAACTGAATGCAAAATGGCTAATCGATTAGCTGTATATTATAATAATACATCATATATGCCGACACACGATAAAATTCCTAAATCCATAGCATTGTAAATATGCACATATTTAAATAACATGAATATTTTGATACATTTTAATGATATTTTTAGATGGAAATTTACTATATAAATAATTATGCATATTAACACTTTTTTTTTTATTTTTTATTTTTGATAAAAGTCTATTAATTATTGAATTATTCACGATGATTGTTAAAATGAAAAAAATATATAAGTATATAATATATTATATATCCAAAGAATATTTTATATAAAGCGACCAATACTAAATAGTTAAAAACTTGATATTTATTTATTTAAATAATTTGTATTGCAGGTACTTAGGGTATAGGTAAATTCGATAAGTGACACAATTTATCAATTAAAATTACAAAATAATATTTTATAATAATAATAAAATAATAGTAAAAATAATATCTAACTATATATTATAATAATATACTTAAATATTTATCACTACAAACAACATAGAAGCTACTCACGACCACAACATTTTTATCCTGACAAACAACAATAGAAGTTATCAAGTAAAAATAAATAATAAAAAAAAAAAAAACTCAATGGATATGTTTTCTGCACTTTTATACTCAATATATATGCAGTGGTTTAAACAATAAGGGGCCCAAGGAAAAAAATTAAATGCTAATAATCATTATAATAAATATATATATATAAAAAAAAATACATAAAAACTACATGATTTAGTATTAATAATGAGCGATTAAATTTAAAAGTTTAGTTCTGCAAACAAGTCACAAACATAAATAGGTTCTTGTTTTATATCTGTACAAAGTGAATAGTAAATATTGTCAAAGTTTGAAAAAAGAATTTTTGGATAACATTAAGAGAAAAGTTTTAAAAAAGAAATCTAAAGAAATTAAAAACGAACTCTATCTTCATAAAATCGACCAAAAAGAGTCATGACTTTGTATGTTGTAATGAGAGTGTTTAAAAATAAAAGTATTATTTGGTGGATAATCTAAAATACGATATAAAGACAGTTTTAAAATTTCCAATATTAAATTGTTTTATATCATTTATTAGCTCATTATGCTTAATAAAGGCTGGGGCAGGGGAAATCTAATTGCACGACAGATAAAACACGGTTTAAATTTCTACCAAACAAAAACATGCAAATTGCTAAAAAAATATTATCACATTATGAATGGAAAAGCTCGCGCACACTAGTGTCTCATTTATTTCTTTCAAATTTTATCACACGCAAGACCCTAAAGTGTATGGTGAGGGTAACAAATTTTGTATAAATTAGTTACAATTAATCAGAAGTATTATATTTAGCAGTGGAATACTATTACAGCAAAACGATGTGTTCTCATCCCTCTTTTCCTTTTTTCTTGCACATAATTTCAGTGGGAAGAGGTGGAACACGAATTAGCTGGTGGTAAAACCACCAGTTCTCCGTGTCAGGTTGGTACAATGAATGGAGCTTCAGTTGGCAAAGGTGAGCCAGCTGCAGCATCCTTAGTTTCTTTGGTTTCTATGTCTACACGACATATAGGACACCGTTTGTTTGACGACAACCATTGGTCGATACACTCAATGTGAAATAAGTGCATGCATGGTAAACGTCTAAATAATAATAATTTTTCTGTTAACCTATAATTATTTTAATTTTATTGGGTTAGATGTACAACACATACCTAACATCTTCAGTATCCTCAAAATCTGATAGACATATGGTACACTTTTCTGTATTGTCTTCCATTTCATCTGAGGATCTCTTAATCTGTCATTACAAAAAAAATAAAAATAAATAAATAAATAAAAAAAAAAAAAAAAAATGCAATACATACACGTTTGTATTTATGAGGAAAAGTATTCTTTTCTATTGTGTCTTTTGAGGCACCACGGTTCATCATATGTAAGCGACGTTGTTCCATTAATCGTAAATAATCTTCCAGCCGATACGATAAGTGACGTGTTAACATAGGTAACGATCCCATTGGAGCAATCTGAGGAATATCAGTGCCTGGCTGTGATGGTATTGTTGAGCCCGGAGTTGCCTATATTCATTTGTATAGTTATGTATATCACAAATCATTGAATTTTTGTAGCTAAATAAAATCACTGTAACTTACATTAACAATAGTGCCCGACGGTGCTCCAATACTAATGCGTACATGATGCATCCGACCAGACGGCCCAGGTGGATGATAATTATAATAATGATGAATATGGGGATGACCACTATCACTAGAAAAGATAATATTATAAATTATATTATGTCTATCTATAAAAATATTAAAAATTAAATAAATACCTTGAAGAACCACTTTGGACCACTATTTCGGTCTGTAATGAAGATTGTGGTACTTGTTCTATTCCATCAGTAGATGGGGATAACGTCTAAAAATGAACAAGAAATAAAAATATAATATTAAATAGTTAATTAAGTATAAAAAATGTTCAACGCATAAAATTATTTTTTAATAACTTAAGCATTAAATGTGAAAAATAAAATCATATAACGAAGTGAAAGTGTATAAAAAATAATTTTTTGCATGAAAATTAAGATTTTCTTTCATTTACATTTTTAAACTATAGGTTAAATTCTCTTTTCCCAAGTTTCCTTTAAAAATTAGTTTTATCTTTTAAATTGTACAATATAAAATATTTATACTTTGAACTTCACTGTCAAAAATAAAACAACTTTTACTTACAATAACAGCAGTAGGAATCCTACGTGAAGTGATTACTTCTGGCCGGCTGAACACATTTGGTTGTTGAGGTGAAGGCAAAACTGTATGAATTGCTTGGATAGAAGGATGAACAGGCGCTGCTTGAGTTGGTTGTTGATGTTGATATCCCTGCATACATGAAACTGGTGGCATGCTTCTTAAAGACCGCACTGAGCTTCTAAGAAGTAAAATATTCAAATAATAATTAATAATCCATGTAACAAATGATTTTTTTTTCACGGCTAATACATTTATTGATTCATTTAACTGTTTTTATAAAAATAATAAGTGTTTCCAATAAATTGTAAAATTTTAGAATTAAGAAAAAATTTATAAATATCTAAACAAGATAAATATAGATATATTTTTTTTTTTTTTTTAAATACATTATAATTTATTATTATATTTTGTATATTTACTTACCCATTCATCATATCCATTCTTCTTCTTTGCATTTCTTGAATTCTATGTTGATTATACCATAGTCTTTGATGATATAAAGGTACATTTGAAGGTACGCACGGAGTTATTGGGTGTGTAGCCATCATTCCATGATGATGGTGGTGTGCAGGGTGTATATGACTACCCATTCCAAATACAACCCTTGAGGTATTATGACACTGGGTGCATGGAGGTGGCCATCCTGGAGTTCCTGGAGGAGGATGTGCTGTGTGTACGCAAGGAGCTTGAGGTGGTTGGTCCATGAAAATTACATCATTGCGAAAGAGAGGAGACGGATTAGGAGGAAATGGTTGGCTGTAACCAGGCATAGAACGCATAGTTGAATGACCAACATACTGCCGTTGTGGTTGCATAATTTGATAACGATTAAACATTGCATGTCCCATTGGTAAATCAGCAGTTTGAGGCGTTCTTCCTGAATGATTCATCAATGTATCACTAGCATCTTCAGGCTCTTGAGTTAAATCTACTACAGGCGGACCAGTTGGCTGTTAAAAAAATTCATTATTTTATTATTTATATGTAGGGCTCCTTATAGGAGTTCACTTATTTTTTAAAAATTATACAAAACATAACTAATATAGAAATCTGTTTCATAACATCAGGAGAAGTTGAATGCAATTCTTTTTAATTTGCATATTTAGCTTTTCTTTCAATGTAAGTATATTATTTAACATAATTTTCAATATTTTGAAAGAGGAAAAAAATTCTAAAGAGATTAAATATTATTTGACATTTGATTAGTTTAAAGGAAAGCTATTAAATATAAAAAAGTAAAGTAAAGCAAAGTAAAGTTAAGTCAAGTAAAGTATAGACAAGAAAGTCGGACATAATTCGCAAACGGATATTCTTAGCTCCTCGGGTCAGATACCCTTGAAGGGTGTAAATAATATTAAAGAAATGATAAATCATTTCTTCAATAAGACGATTTTGAACTATTGAAGTTAATAATATAAAGAACAATAAAGTCGTCATTTTCAACACACTCGCCAAGAGTGTCTGACCCAAACAGCAAAGAATATCCGTTGTGCAAATTATATCCGGCTTTTTTATCTATACTTTACTTTCTAATCATAATAAATAAAGGAAAAAAATTATTTGAGAAAAAAATAGAAAAATGTTTAGAATGTTTCTCATATTATTGTCTATCTATGTTTAAATTTTTATAAAGTTTGGATCAAAAAATTATGGATTTTAGTCTTTTTTGCAAATTTTGTATAATTTATCATAAAAAAAAAAAAAATTAAGAATTAGGAAATTCAAAAAATGACCTCTCTAATGTACAAACTAGAGGCAAATCCAGATTTAGAAAAGTTGTTGATCGAGACTTTAGGATAAGTAAATCCACATGAAAAAGTGTTAACAGAAAAAAATGAAGAAAAAAAGTATGTACTTTGTACATTGGATGGGATAATCTTGATGGGAGTATGAATTTTAAAGAAACAATAAATCATTTCTTCAATAAAACGATTCTGAACGAGGCTTCAACTAAGATTTCATTTAACTGAAGTAATATATCATTTGACAAAGGAGTTGCAAGGTTTCAAAATTTACATTTTTAAATAGTTGCAACTACTCTAATTAAGCAATATTTTACAAAAATGGTATGAATTTTACTTGATATTCTTTTCTGTAAATTTGTTAACAGGCATTTAAACTTTAAAATTAATGTAAGTGGCAAAATAGACGTTGTGTGTGACCTAATTTAACTATAATGTTTGTTAGATTGACAGAGGCAACAAATTCAAGAACTCTTAAGCCGATAATAAATTAATACATTAACAATAAAAATTTTACTTACAAGTTGATTAAGATTTCTCTGTTGAAAATGGTTCACAGTGAGTAACTCTATCCCACTATCATCATCATCATCCGCATCCATTGTATTTGTCCATTCTGCTCTACCTCGAAGATCATTATTAAAACGGCCAGGTTGTGGTGGCACTGCTGTATTATTATTTATACCATAGACTGTATAATCATCAGCTAAAATAAAACACATTTTCACCATTTTATAGCATGTTTTTATTTTTAAGATATAGAGTAGGTTCAATTTAAAATGAATAACATACTTGATGTTTGGGAGTTAACCACTCGATTTTGATTTGAAGAGCTTGCTACAGAATGATCACTCAGAGCTGTAGTAGTATGCAACTGAGCATTTGGTCGCTGGGTATACTTATAATTTCCTTGATTACCTACAGATGTATATGCAGATGAAGACATTTGATCTTGACCGTAACGTTGTGGTCTATACATTCGGTTAGACATTTGATGCCGTGGGTAAGTTAATGGACGATTTGTATCAGGTTTACCAGTTTTCATTCGTAAATTATTATCACCCGATAACAATGATCTAAAATTATAGATACCATATTAAAATGCATACATTAAATTTAAAGTACCACATAGAATAAATAAATTGTATTATCACAATAAAAAAATACCTCTTCCTTCCCATTTCAGATGAAGCTGGAGTAGAAGGTATAGGATGGTTAACAGTCCGGCTGGATGATTCATTTGTACGTGGCACGGACCAAGGTGTTTCTATAAGAGTATTTCCATATCGCCATATATCAGAGTTTAATGGAGAAAATTCTTGAGGCGTATCTTCAGTCTCTAAATCACTTCCATCCGCAAATAGGGGATCATAATCCATATCATTTCCTAAAAAAAGTACAATTTTTTTTAATTTACTTAATATTAAATTTGAATTACCGATTTCAAAACAATATTTTTAGTCAATGAGTATGATTAATTGTAATTGAAAAACAAATAACAAAAGGAAATAAAAATATAACTAATATATTAAAACAAATTCCAGTTACTATAACATAACTTATTTATAAAAATCTTCAGAAGATTAAGGGTTATAATTATAAACTTTGATAATTATGATGTTATAGCTTAGATTCTAAATAAATGTATACATTATCCAAATAGTGTACTATCCATGTCACCAGGATAAAGTAAATACAGAAAAAATAATAATAATAATAATAAATTTGTACTTTGAGTGGATGAAGTATACATAACTCACAAGCCATACTTAACCAAATAGATGCAAATATAATATAAACTAGAGCAGGGATTCCCAATCACTGTGTCACAGCGCAAAAGTGTGCCGTTACTTTTTTCAGGTGTTAAAAGAGAACATTATTTTTTTCCTATTTTGTATATTTTAAAGTATAATGGCTTGTTATAATTAACTGATATATAAATTTTATCTTTAATATTATTAATTTGTGTTGCTAATGTATTACGCTTTTTATTTGGTGTAAAAATAAAAAAAAGAAATAAATTTCTGTGAGTTCTGGTGTTTTCAAGTTAATAATAATCACAAAACATCAGTTGTGTGTCAATGTAAGTTGTTTCACATTTCACAAGTCTTTTAACCAGTTAAAACGAATGCTCGTTCTAGCCATATATAAGGAGCTTCCGAATATGATGAAAATTCGGAGGTTCTATAAGCTCATTTTAACCAATTTCTACTATCTACATTAATTACTATCCAACTCTTTTAAACAAGTAGATACTATAATAATTATCTTAAATTTTATTTGGACCAATAATGCTAAAATCAATACTGTTAAGTATTAAAAACTAAAAAACATAAGAACATACTTACTTTATATTTTATATAATAAGAATTAAAGATTTAAATGTTTTAATAAACACTAAATGACTAATATCTCAGCTTCACTGAAAATTTCCAAAGGAATACAATTTAAAAATACATGTAAAATCAAAAAAGTATTTCATAAAATCCTTATTTTGAAAAGGTAAATGTTAACAAACACAATTAAAAATAAATTTAAATATTTATTTTAACTCAGGTATACTACATTTACTTTAATTACAAATTCAAGTAATTTAATATTGTTTTCGAAACATTAAATTATTTTCTATATCTACTTTACACACTATTTAATAACAAATCAATTAAGTTGGTTTTATTTGGCACGAACAAATTAATAATATAATGAATAACTATTTCAATTAAATCAAAATAAGTAGTTATTTATTTTAATTGAATGCGATATGTAATATTGCTATATCTTTATGAATTGAAATGGTTAACAAGAAGTAGTTAACTGAAACCAAACAAAATCTATTCAAACAATAAATCATGAAACGTAAACAACTATGAATGCTAAGTACAATTAATTTAAAGTCATGCATATTCTTATAAACAGTAATTAAGAACACAAAAATTAGAATTTTGGAATATGAATAGTACTTTTTAAATACCAAGTTGGAATAGACATTAGGGGTAAAATATTTTTAAATATTCTTATTATTAGAAACAATTCAGGTCATTAATATACCAACATTTATAAATTAATTGGTAGGAAATAAGGCAAATACATATATAATTATTTCAATTCGTAATATGTTGTTTGTTTACAGCATATTAGTTATAGCCTAAATTGAAAGATTCCATTTAATCATCTAAATAATAAAAAACAATACATAAATTACAAATTCTGATTGATTAGAAATGAGTTGATATTATTAATTGTTACATACAATAATATTAAAACTATGAAATTAAGTGAATCACATTCGCTCCTCGGATCAGATACACTTGAAGAATGTGTATAATTATAGAGAAACGATAAATCATTTCTTCAATAAGACGATTCTGACCAAAAGAAGTTAATAATATAAAAAACAATAATAGACGTCATTTTCAACATGCTTCACCAAGAGTATCTGAATCGAAGAGCAAAAAACATTGGTGGTGTGAAGTATGTCTGACTTTCTTGTCTATACTTTACTTTACTTTTTTTTTATCTAATATAAAAAGGAAATAAAATGTAGAAAAATGTCCAAATTTTTTTTTCGCATTTTCAAAATTTTCTTGCCAAAATAAATCTTATATTATTGTCTATATATGTTTAAATTTTCATAAAGTTTGGATCAAAATGGTGATGGTTACAGAGTCTTATTTGTCAAATTTTGGGTAGTTTTTTTCCAAAAAAAAAAAAAAATTTAAGAATTAAGAAATTCAAAAAATAACCTTCTCTACAGTACCAACTAGAGGAAAATCAGGTTTCAAAAAGTTACTAAAGTATGTCTGGCCTCCCCCACCCTCAAATTTTTTTCGCATACATTCCTGGTTTTTTTTTTTTTTTGGGGGGGAGGGATAACAGACAACAAACTAGCACCGTCTATATTCATGAAACGTTTCTAGTCCATCTTATCTTAGTTATTGACTGGAAGTCACTTTAATTTAACATGAAAATACAACACTGTATTGAAAATTCTAAGTAAAAAAAAAATAAAAAATTGACTAAATATAATTAGTATATATACTGATGGTATCCAATGAATAAAAAAATATTGAATATATAGAATAACGTTAAAATGTTTGCCATTTAATATTAAGTATTACTATTGCAGATCACAATTGTTAAACTCTACATTTCAATGTTTTCAAAGTGAGATACTTTGGACCCCCAAAAATGGTTCACAGCTACGCCACTGCAAAGAATCTAAAATAGAAAACAGCAAAGCTAATGAAACTTCAATTTTAAAATCATAGGTCACATCATGTCATTATGAGCAATATTTTCTATAGTTATCAAGTTCTTAATAAAAATTATCAATTTTTCATACTGAAAATACTTACTAAGTGTAAATGATAATTTATAGTACACATTTATTGATTTCACTATCTTTATTTCATTAGGACATAACAGTAAAAATTAATTAACACTTTAACATGTTGAAATGTGAACACTATGATAAAATTTTATGCTGACTTTAACAATATAAGGGTACAAAAACAAATTTTGCCTATAAAAGTTTTTTTTGTAAAATATATTTTCATAAAAGATCTTAATTTAAGTTAGATTAATATATATTTATCTAGTTAAATTTTAGACTTTTAATGTATAATTTTTAATCAAATTGTAATGATTGATTGTGATAAACAAGATTTAACTTACCTAATTGCATGTTTGATTCTGTATCTGCTGGTGGACTTGGCACGGGTCCAGTGGCCGTGAATGCTGTGCTTAATATATCAGCAAAACTATGAGTTTCTTGGCCATTAGAAACATCATCAGAAACATCGCTATCTGCTGGTAGCTTAGTATTTTGCCAGTTATCACCGTGATCAGTGGGTGCAGTACTAGTTTCACTTAACTGATCCGCCATTGGTAAAATTAATTGAGCAGACTGGATTAGGATAAATTTATGTATTGAATAAAGAACAAAAAACAAAAAGGATTTTAAGGATCAAAAATTGAGTCTTAAATATGAAAGAATTTTAAAAGTATTCGCAAGATGTAAATAACCAGGACCGGAAATCCATCATTGGTTCATTTTACTCTAAAAAAAAAAATTGAAATTTTTGTAATTAACTGCAATAAAATAATATTATTAATAATTAATAATAACTAAAGTTGGCTAATATATAATACCTATATATTATATCTAGCCTGAAAACATACTTTTGTTAAAACATAAGATGAATAAAATTTCACAACATAGAAAATAATACTGTGATCAATATTCCTTCAGAAAAATCCTGAACTAAAAAAATATATTATACACTTAGAAAGATAGGTACTTGATATGTAAAATAGTTATTTTATGAAACATAATAAATACCACCTGTTGATATCTATTTAAAAAAAAAATGTAATTATTAAACATATTAAACTAAAAATTAAAGTTTTTAGATATACTTAGGAAATGTTTTAAGCATAATTTAATTTCATTACATTAATACATTGAATACCTATCTAACTAGTTAAATATTAATAGGTATAGGCATAAGCTCTATTATTTTTTTATTCATTATTTATTTTATACTATGGTATCTATAATTAACATTAAATAAATTATTAGGCATTAGTATCAATGATACATTCATTTAAATTTATGCCATTAATAACAATAGATGAATATATAGAGACACAAAAAATAAAAGTAACTATTAATTTAGGGATAGTAATAAGTTCATAGTTTATACTAAGGAAATTAATAAAGTTATACCATCAGTAGAAAGGAGCCAGTTTTATAATTTTTATAATGAGAAACAGATAAATTATTTTACATACTAACTAATTTAAATGATTTGTGTAACAAGAAACAATTGTATTAATAAAATTCTTAAAGTTTCATAATTATCATTCCCAACAGATGTTATAATTTAAGTAGATACCTAGTAAAAATAGGTAACACACATATTTTAAGGGGTCCAGACTATTAATGACAAAGGTGATCAAAATAAAAACTAGCATCTACTAAACAATTATTTTAGTCATAATGAAATCAAGATTTGTAAAATAAATCTAAATTTCATATTTGATAAATCATATAAGACAAATAAATAATACAGATACCTATAATTTTATTTCTCAGTCTGCGTTCATTCCCATTAAACATTTTTTAGTTGACATAATACACTACTACTTTTGTATTTAGAATATTTAATAATGAGATTTATGTCAGATGACTTTAATTACTGGCTTTATCAACCACAAACAAACAAACAAATGTATGCAAACACTGTCATTCACCATGTCATTACACCAGTCTCAATAATACACAAGATAGTACTTAAAACACACACATACATGCACACAATGAATGTCCATACATTTATATAAACACACGGACAAGGTTGATTCGCATAAGACATACCAGGCTACATTCGCATACCTTGACATCCTGGAATCTGATATCCATTGTCAGATAGTTCATGCGGAGTACAGGAAACAGAACATGCAATGACACTGAACGAGAGCAAGGTGTTAAAATCTAGGGACATATCGTCGTCCGGAAGGAACGGTAGATTGAGCGCGCGTGCCTATTGACGGCGATGATGAACAAGACACAATAGACTGATGGACTTATGGAGAAGTCGCGGACTCACAGTGAAAGAGCATACATAATAGCATGTACAGCGTGCGACGCTATTACCGCGTTATCATACGTGTATGTCGAAGTTGGGAGAAAACAACAAGCAATTGGTTTTTTTTCACGCGGCCGACGCCGTTGCAAAATCCCGACGAGAGTGAAGGTTGTGCCCTATAATACAGGGGCGCCGACGTAACAAGCGACAACACATATTATTATCTTGTTCGAAAGAAGAAAACGTTGCGTTTACCTTTTCGACACGTCCGCGTCCACTCCACTGCGTCGTCCGACATCATCATTTCGCGTTGTTGATGAACTAAGATGATAATATTACGAAGAAAAAAAATTAATAATAATAACAAAATAATCCGAACGGAATTCAAGGAGAGATATGAAATTTATTGGTGCAGCTCATTTTTATTTTTGTTTTTATTCATTTTTTTTTTTTTTAAATATATTATGTTTTGATTTTTTGTTTTTGTCAAGAAAAACAAAATAACATTTCACGCAGACGAAAAGAAAAACACCAGCGCACATACACACACATACACACACACACACACACACACACACACACACGACAGGGGCGGTGTGGACGTGTGATGGCAATCGGGTGAAGGCACCGTAGCAGCGTTGTACAGTGTACTATGCGTGCGTCGTGTATCGGGAAACGCCATTTTGCGTAGTACCATATGGACATATGGACGGGACGTGCGAAAGCAGTATCACCAACTACTAATCGTTTGTGACACACTGCCTTTCCATGATAACGGCATTTCCCGTTCTGCTCACGTTAACAGATCGAGTTGTAGGTGCAGCTGCTGCTGCTGGCTGTTGCCGCCAATTGTTAACTTATCACTGCGAGGTTTTGAAAAGTTAGTGTCGTTTTATTTTTGTTGAGCTTACGACAGTAAATTACTTTTAGTCAATTTGCTTTCGTTACCTGTATAATTTCACCTTGTAGATTGACGTTCGCTTCAAACACATACGTTACTCACAGCGGATTCAAGTCTGAATCACTTGAATGCCACGGATATCTAATCAAGAGTTTCAAGTATATCGAGACTATCGACTGCTGTTTATTTTAGAAATCTCACTGTTCAAATAAACATTTCACGGAGCAAGAAGTAATTGTCATTTATGTGTCGTTGAGACTTATTTTCACTTACATTTCATAGCTTAGATACTGTTTGAGGTCGATTTTGATTCGTCAAAATCCGTTTAATTGTGTTACATATCAAAGAATCTATGTGTTTGAAATGTTATGATGAACAAGCTAATAATAATTATTATTCTTATTTAGATATTGTACAATTTTTAATTGAGTTTTTATAATTTGTATTGTAAGTGTGCTCAATTTTACTGTTTTTATGACATAATAAAAGGTTTTATTATTTGATCTCAAAATTGTATGCCAGTTTTGTCACCCATAATACTAATAAATGTTCTTTAACCATTTACAGATTACTCCACACAGAAATAGATCATGGAATCAGATTTTGGTGTTTGTATTCAAGATATAAAGAAGAAATTGATTTTAAATGACCAACTATATGGATTTGACAGTGAACAAAAGGAACTATTACACATTGCTAAAAAGACAACTGATTTTGGAGAAAGTGATTCTGTGATTATACTTGGACCTCGTGGATGCGGTAAATCAATGGTAAATTTATAAGATTGGTGTCACAAACATGAATTGTGAATTCATGTAAGTTATTATTAATTTTCAGTTGGTAGAATCGGTTATAAAAGCTCTCTTACCTGAATCACATACACTTGTGTTATTAAATGGACTTATTCATACAGATGATAATTTAGCACTTAAAAGTATTATACAACAACTTCAAATGGAAAATTTAGATGGTTGTTTTGCTGAAGGGTCCTATGCTGGTTTGTATTGCATTTATAAATGAATATATGTATCTAATACTTTCCTGTCATTTGAGACTAAGGCTATTATTGTCTACCTCAATGTGGTTGAAATTATACCTATACAATTATTGTTTATCCCATAAATTGGACGTGTACATACCTATTTTAACTAAGTTGATTTTGTTTTATTCTTAAATTTACCAATTTTTATTTTATTTTCCATTTACAATTTTAATTTTGTTCATATTTATTAACAACGATATTTGGAGTATATCAAATATCGATTATATGTATGTTTATGATGTTAATAATGTTTTTGCCATTCTAATTTCTGTTATATTAAATAATTAAATTTTTGTATTTTGATTATTCTATTGATCATTAACACTTATAATTATAGAATATTTGAAAACTTTTATAAAGTAAAAAACAATACGTATGTGCATAATTAAGCAATTTTATAAATTTAAAATTCAGTATTCTTAAATTCTTAAAACCATGGTTTTTAAAATTTGAATAACTAAGTAGCCTAGGTTAATTATAATAAATATAATATGCATTGTATCAATTTTAATATGGTGGTTTTATTTAGATAATATTAGTTTTTTATTGGACAGTTTTCGAGCAGGAAATAAAACCGCATCTAAATCAATTATTATGGTGTTAGATAAATTTGATATGTTTTGTTCTCATGCTAATCAAACATTGTTATATAATTTATTTGATGCTGTTCAATCTCAACAGGTAAAGTCTTAAACTGTATACTGATAACTGTAGTATATACTAAATATATTATGTATTTTAGAATCCATTATGTATTATTGGTATATCATCTCGTATAGATGTTGTTGAATTACTAGAAAAACGAGTGAAATCAAGGTTTTCACATAATGTAATGATGTTAAAACCTGTATCTGAAACTGGCCAAGTATTAGAACGATTAAAATGTCTGCTGACTTTGAGTACAAAATGTATAGTAAAATCTGATGTTCGCAAAAAATGGGACAATAATGTTGACTCGTTAGTATCAGATATACAAATACATAATTTGATGAAGGATTTTTTTAAATCAAGCAATAATATTACAAAGTTAAATATATTTATTGTTAGTATTCACTTTTTCAATAAGTAGAATATTTCTATTTTACGCTTAACATTTTAATAATTTTATATTTTAGTTTATGGCACTTTCAAATTTAACAAAAGATAAAATGTTGTCTGTTGAAGATTTAATTAATAGTTATACTATTTTGTATAAAAAAGATATGGTTCTTGTTAATTTATTAGGTAAGACTTTTGATATTATTAATGTAAATAAACAGTTTTACTTCTTTTATTTTTTACAGGATTGTCAGTTCTAGAATTTTGTTTAGTGATTTCAATTTGCCATCACTCAGAAATATATGATAATGAACCATTCAATTTTGAAATGATATTTGCTCGTTATTGCAAATTCGTTCTGAATAACTCGATATTACTCATAACTAAAAGACAAGTTGTTATTAAAGCTTTCGAAAGATTATCTGTCAGTATTAAAATACTTTTTTGATAATTTTTATATTAACATATTTAACTATGTTTTAAAATACAGGTTATGCAGTTGATATTACCTGTAGCAATTATTGAAAATAAAAATGTTTTAAAAGAATATAGACTCTACAAATGTGCAGTCAACTTGGATAAAGTTAAAACTGCTTCTATTAGTTATTACAGACTACCTCCAGTTATATTACAGTGGATAGATAGTGATGTTTAAAATAGTTTAGATTATAGTTATTATTATTATTTTTGAAATGTAGAATTTATTTTTTATTTAAAATAAATATTTTACAAACTATATTTACATTAGTACAATAAGTATTTTTTATAACTAAGTTTAATTATTGTATCTAGATAAGTATAAGATAAATTACAAATTTATTGAGATGAATTAAATTTTTTTTAATGATATTTATTTCATATTTTTTTATTAAAATAATAAAAATGTTTTATAATTTGAAATGTTTGTAATATAAAGATTACAAAAATACTGTGGAACATTTTATTTATCTATACTTTGCTTTGCTTTACTTTACTTTATTTTTTTTTATTTAATATGTAAAAGAAAAAATGTAAAGTAAAGGCAAGAAAGCCAAATATACTTCGCACCACAGATATTCTTTGTTCCTCGGGTCAGATACTTTTGGTGGGTTTGTGGAATTTTAAAGAAACATTTCTTCAATGAAATGATTTTAAACAAAAGAAGTTAATAATAAAAAAATCAATAATAGTCGTCATTTTCAACTCACTCACCAAGAGTATCTGACTCAAAGAGCAAAGAATGTCCTTGGTGCGAAGTATGTCTGACTAAGAAAGAAGCAAGAAGCCTTTACTTTACTTTTTTTTTTTTTTATCTAATAGATAAAGGAAAAACATAAATGAGAAAAAAATCCAAAATTTTTTTTTCACATTTTCAAAATTTTCTTGCGCCAAAATGTTTCTTATATTATTGTCTATGTTTAAATTTTTATAAAGTTTGAATCAAAAAATGATGGTTTCCAAGCCTTTTTTGTCAAATTTTGTGGAGTGTGGGGGGGGGGGGGGGGGGGGGGGGGGGGGGGGGGGGGGGGG
>JAIPRM010000697.1:0-45561 GCA_025469315.1 Stegophylla sp. TES_Ste_2020 | reverse complement strand
TATTTCTATACGAAAAAGTGTTAACAGAAAAAAAAAAATAAAAAAAAAAAAATAAACATCATTGTAAAAACACTAGCTTCTTCACTTTGTTCAGAATCTAAAAAATAATAATAATAAAATATTGAATTAATATGGTAAAATATGCTGTAAACTAGATTTTCATGGAATATATTTTAGTCATTCAATCATAACTCCAAAACTATACTTACTAAAAAGACTACATATTCACCCATTATACACAATAATGTAATACAGAGTGAATTTGGAATGTTATAGAATAAATGTAGAACATTGCCCAAAAAACATACACATTTAAAAATTTTAAATTTGAAACTTAAAACACGTTTTTAATTAATTTACCTATATTACTTATATATTTTGGTGTTTAAAGATGGATGTTATATAAAATAAATCATATTATTATACATGTTTTTGTTTTAGCTATAATTTTGTAGTTATCATTTTCTCATGCAATTAAAATATAAAAATGATGGACAGTATCGGATAAAAAATTTAAATGTCTGTCATTAAATATGGGCTGCTAAAACTATTATTTTCCAGACCCACATATTTCTCCATTTCAACACTGAATTTATCATCATGTATTATTAGATTTATTAAGATTCAGATATTCTTAATTTCTGATAATTTCTTAGTTATACAACATATTATTAGTAGAGTCCAAATTTATACTTATTCTGTTAAAACATTTGAAATATGTTGTTTATACATTCCGTATTTAGAAATATTTTAAATGCTGTTATCTTTATTTCAATAACTTAGGTATGGATGGCAGAACAAAAATCAGAAAAAGACAAAAAGCGTCAAGAAGAATTACGTCTTCAATATGAGAAAGAACAAGATCTCTATAATAACAAGTATAATATTTTACTTATATATTTATGTATAAAAATATATATTTATATTTATATATTTATTTATTATGTGTTTAGAGCATTGCTGTCAAAAGAAAGCAAGGATAAGTTAAGTGTAAATTTTATGTATGAACCACCGCCTGGTGCAAAAAAAGAAAGAGAACGTGAAGATAATGAGCCTGAGTATAAATTTGAATGGCAACGAAAATTCAATGCTCCAAGAGAAGAGTAAGAATTAATAAAAATTTTCTTAGTTATATTGTTCTCATATTATTCATTTTACATGCAATTATATACTTACTAAATTATTTTATTTTGTTATGAAACAATTAAAAATCAAAGGAAAATAAATTGTTTTATAGCTATTATTTTATTTTATTTTGATAATAGATGGTTTTTTTAATTTGGATGTAAAATAACTTACTTAAATCATTTATGTTACCTAATATTCATAATATTTTTTTTACATTACAAATAAATAATTATACTAATTATAGTAAACATCCATTTAATTTACTTTTTGAAAAAAGTGCAGTCCTTTGTATACTTTAGTTCTACTGATATTTAAAAATTATATTTTCATTTTAAAAATTAATTATGTAAGGCCACTAAATTTTAAATCAAAATAGTACATGATATATTTAGTAATTTAATAACTTTACTAGAAATATTTATTTTGCATTCCTAATAATTTGATTTATTATTCATTTCATATATATTACTTCTAAAATTAAATTCGGATGTACATGATATAAATTTAACTAAGTATTTTTTATTTAAAAGCTATTGCAAAGGAGATCAAGAAATTAGGGATCAGCCATTTGGTATTCAAGTACGAAATGTTCGATGTATCAAATGTCACAAGTGGGGTCATATTAATACTGGTATGTAGATAAAAATACATTCGTATTTATTTCTTAACTATTATTTTAATTGTTTCATTGACTTTGTAGATGTTATTTATGATATAATAAATTATTTTTATTTTTATAGACAAAGAATGTCCATTATTCAATCAAGCAAGTATATCAGAAGCTGTAACAAGTGTTTCGTCTACAAATGGTAATAGCGCTAATAGAAAGACAAACGAGTTAATAAAACAAATGCGAGAAGACGGTTTAGCATTGAAAAAAAGTGCTGCTTCTACACAACAACAAATTTCTTTTACTGTAAGTTGATAAGCTTCTCATTATAATGTGTAAAATATTATAGTCAGTACGGTATTTATTTATATAATTTAAAATAATAAATAACATTTATTTTATTTATCAGTTTTAAAATGTCAATTGAATAGTATAAAATTTAAAATGCAATTTGCTTTTATATGCAAAATAAATAAAATTGTTGTTGATGAGTATTAGAATTATATTCTAGGTATGGACCAAAATGAAACCATGGTTACCATACGTGTATAAATATGCAGAGCGATATTTAATAAAACACTACGATAATTTTTAGTATTAATATCATGAAACAATATTATATATTGATAACCTTCCCAGTAAAATCTCAGAATAAAATAATAAATTAAATAATAGTAAAATAATACTTACTATTACATAAACTTTGCAAAATTTGAAATAATATATTATCAATATATTAATCTGTATACAAAAATATTTTTATTTATTGTATTGTTATGCATAACAATAATAATGAATTATTTTTCATATGATGATTAATCTTTAAAACACTAATTCATAAAATATGTTAAATGAATTGTGTTAACATTTAGTGAACACTTTATTTTTCATACTTTTTTATATTTAAAATTTTGAATTTAAAAGTTCAGTTAGTTTTCAACAAAATTACTTATGTATTTTTATAATAATTAGTTTAGTCAATTTATATATTTTTTTTTGATTGGTTTTTTAGTGATGTTTTGACATAAAAATTTTACTTTTATATTTTTTTTCAACTGATTTCATACTATTTTCAATACAAAAACAGTGCATTTCATTTTTACATTCACAATATTCTAATATATATTTATAATGATGTCACTCTTTATGATATGTGATTTCGTGATTTATTATTTATTGAATTCTATTTATAAGCTCATTCTGTTATTTTGTTATTATTCCAGAACATATTGATTAGGATTAAAAAATGTATCAGTAGACGATTTGCATTTTCTACACAATTAAATCAGTTATAAAATTATCTACTGAGCTTTGCTCAGAATTGTTTTTCAGAATTTAATGAATTATCATTCACTTTAGATTTGAAATACTTAAAAATGGTCTACTCCGAGTACCATAAACCAAACACCAAGAAGCTTTGTGCAATTGCGAGCTCACAATGTTTAAATTTTACTTTGTTATAATATAATATAATCTAGTTATCCTCTGTTATCTATTAATTTCAAAAACGAAAAATCTGTAAGTAAGTAAACAGAATGAAACAAGAAATACGGGGCAACAGTGAGATTTAAAGAAAAAGAAACGTGTAGATGTTTCTTGATTGATTGATAGACGCTTGTGTCGTCACATGTCATTCCAATTTATAACTTTGCTCAACAGGAAGTTTAATGTCATAAAAGTAGTTATATCCTGTATGTGATGGACTAATACAATCTCTCAAAAGCCACTATGAAGCTTTTTTTTTTTTTTTTTTTTTTAATGTCGTGATTGATTTTATTGTGACATGAATATAGAATCGAAATTTACAGCTTTGAGTTAACATCATGAAGCTTGTGGTTTCTTGTATGATCTTGGCAAGTTAAAATTATGACAAAAGAGCTTTTATTAAAGGATTGTCAAGAATTTCATACAGTATTGCTAATAGATGAAAACAGCGATCTTTAACCATATGAATTGTTTGTAGAATTATAAACCATGCTTTTAAATGTACCTGACACTTTGTTTAAGATGTAAATAAAAATTTACTCCTGTGCATAAAAGATAATATTTTAAGTGAAATCTATCCAAATATTTACAATAGAATTAGAATTTTGTTGACTATACCAATTAGTACTGACTCAGAAAAGGTTACTTTTCAAAATGAAAGTTGATAAATAACTATTAAAGAAATAAAATGGACCATGACCTTCAGCTTTGACAATATTTTCGGTTAAAGCGAAAATTGTTTATTCCGAAAAAGTCATTATCGAGTTTAGTAAAGCAAAATGTAGGTAATTTCTTTACTAAAGTAATTAAAAAAAAAATCATTTTTAGTTAATATGAATATTGAATTTTAATATTTATAGTGTTAATAAATAAATATTAGAATTTTTTATAAATAAAATAATAATTTTTAGAGACTTGAAAAAAATTCATAAATTGTTTTCTTGTGTCACCAGGGCATAGCAAAAGGGGGGGGTTCTCAAAATTTATAAAGTTTAGGTGCAGTGCCGCCACTGCCTGAAGTTAGCTCAATTTTTGTTTGGATTTTATCCACGCTGTAATATTATGTATAAGAATGTAATTAATGTCTTCTTCAAATTAATGTTTCAATTGAAAAGTACTTATATGACCATAAATTCTTATTTATTTAAATGTATATTGAATGTTGATATTATTACTGATTATATAATATTACTTCTAGAACAATGGAGAAGATAGTGATACGGAATTGTTTATGTATGTAAAGACTTTGACACGGAAGAAGAAAATGAAATTGCTCAAGTAAAAAAAAATAGTTTTATCATAAATATTACATCTTTTATCTTCTTGTAATATAATACTAATAAAATGTATTTATTTTGATATGATTTAGACGACTGGATAGAATGGACAAAATTATGATGAAAGAACAAAAGTTGATATCAAAAAAAGAAAAAAAATCCAAGAATCAGAAGAAAAACAGAAGCAATAGTTCCGATTCATCGGATTAGTTCCATTATTAATTTCAATTTTTATATTTGTACCATAAGATATGACAATTATAATGTAGTTTTGTAAATTTGTTTTGAAATAAAGAAAATCATTATTCAATTGTATATTATTATAAAATTATATAATATATTTTTCTATAAATGTATACAAAAAGTATAAAATAAATACACTAAAATTGCATTGGCAACATTATTTTAATGTTAACCTAAAATTTGAGTATTCAAAATGTGAACACATACGGGAGTACAAAAATAAAAAAATATCGCAGTCTTAAATTAACTTAAGTAAATAGTAGTTACACACAAAAAAAAAAAAAAAAAATAATGCTCTGCATCAAAATACTAATTATTATTTGAAGTACCATCGATGGCATTATCATCGTATAGACCAGGATTAAAGTAAAACTTTTTATTAAATCCTCTGTATGTCCATTCAACTGTTTGAAATCCATTCAACGTACAGTTCAGCTTTTTTATCTCGCTGTCCACCTAGAATGAAACACGAAAAATATATATTTTATAATAAATAATAAACATGTAATTATTATTATTTTAAATAGAAATAATTAACCAACCAATTTCATTAACGAATCCAAATCATATTCCCAAGCGCGTTCACGAATTACATCGCATAATTTTTGTACGAACCATGATCCATCGATCGGATCGCGTTTGGCATTATATCCTACAAAATGAGAAACAAAACAAAATTTTGAAAATACATTTAATTTCATAAATTCAACAGAGCTACAAAACAATCATAATTGTTGAACATGTTTTGAATTTATTTTGTTTACTTAAATTTATTGCAATATTATACTTAAAAATAAATAATATAATATAAACTATACCAGGAATAGTGGAATATGCTATGAATACATTCTCGTAACGTCTGTTTACAATTGTTCCAGTAGCTGAATCATCACTACTAGTACAATCGTGTTGCAATCGATTATTTTCAGAGCCAAAGGTTTTATATCCGAAATCACTCATTGTTCCTCTAAAACAGATAACGGTGTTCGCTTATTTATATTTAAAAAATAATTATGTAAAATATACCTGCATGCTTGGAAAAAAAATAATTTTGGTAAATTTCTGGAAATTTTATCGGGCCCAAATTGTTCAATTATCCAGTCACTATTGATATTTATACCGTCTGCTGTTAATATATCTGATGATCTAGCCGGATCACTTCCACCTTCACCGTGGCTCATTATAAAAACAATAATAGAATCGGCTTTTTCATTTTGGCATTTTTCAACAAAGGCCGCAATAATATTTTGAAATTCCTACAAATATAAAATTTTAAAGTCAACATTTTTCAAAATATTAAAGAATAAGCAAATGATGAATTACTTACAATTTTGGTTAAATCTATGTTTGCTTGAACAACATATCCAAGACCTTCAAATAATAGTAGCAAATTTCTAACATCTACTTCCGAACCAATTCGTTCATCTTTACCAATTATCTTATTCATATTCAGTATTAATGCATGACCCTTAGGATTTGATCCCATTGGGTAAGCCTGAAAAAATAATTTAAAATTGGGTAAATAAAAACTATATAATATGTGAAATAATATTTTAGAAAATAAACATACACCAGTAGGTGAATTTTCATGATGTAAATCCATACGTCGATGTTCTGGATGAATCTTGACATATGGCTCGTGTTTTAAATTATTATCATTGTTACAAGTTGAATTAGTACTGTTTCTTGATATATTTAGCAAATTAGTAAAACTGCTTTCAACGCTAAAAAAAAAAAAAAAATACATATAAATACATATCATAAAAAAGAATTATTTAAGAAGCAGCAATAATTGATACTAATGACTAACAATATTATGTAGTCACAATGTTATCATAAAAAATTTAATTCTAGTCTATACTTAGTCATCATAGTCAAATAAATATACACAATATATACAATTTAACTATTTTAGAATCCATTTTTACTGAATATAAATTATGTAAAAATAATTAACAGATGCAAGGGTATTAGTGTAGTGTACATTCTACTGAAAAGTTTCGTGGGTCGCATATTTCTAGCATACGATTTGTTAGCCTTTTATCACTGCTTAAAATACATCATGGGAAGGTGGACTTACACATTTTTCAAAAGTAACTAAATTTAATAATATTCATTAATAGTTTAATCATTACTGTCAATCACAGGTTTTCTTGTAACATATATTGTGATTATTTTGTAGAATAATTTAAAGAGAAAAAAATTAAACGTAATAAAATTGTTTTACTCATACATATTATAAATTATATTGTACATAATAATATATTTACGGTGAAAAATTACTGCCAAACTAAAAACTTTTTTATTTATAATTTTGATTTTAATTACCTATTACCCTTTATTTTCACACATATTTTATGGATAATACTTGAATACAAATAGATATTTTGTTCCCATTAGAAAAATTAGTTCATAAACGTTTCATCACCAGCAAATATAAATATAGTATATTAAGTCTTTGGGACTTAATATTTATGGGATATTTGATCTCTACCAAAAAAGAACTATTTATGGGATATATTTTGGTAAATCAATTCAGTGGGTTAATATCTAATAATAAAAATAAACTAATGTTGATATTTCATTATTTCTTTGTCAACTAAGATAATTATTTTACTTTATTTCAAAAATTATTTTTGTAATATGAAAATGGCAATAATGCATAAATATGATTAAAAATTAATAAATGCAAACAGATAATTAAACTTCTTTTTTATTAAATCTACTATCCACTATAGACAAACATAAATTATAAAATGTATAAATAAAAACTCGGATCCAATCCTAAATATTTATTATTATTCTAAGTGCTGAACCAGTTATTTCACATATTCAGTGATTACCAGTATCTGTCAAATTTATTAATTTATTAAAGAAAGTATAATTATATTATATACCTAATTTAAATTAGACTGACAATTTAATATACCCGAGGGCTAAAGTTCTATAAACAATATATTAATCATAAGCTACATAAGTTTTTTGGAAATTTTGAACATTAAAATCCTAGCTCTACATATAAGTAATAATATAACAAAAAACAAAAATATGATCAGTATTACTCAATCCATACGTTTTAAATACTAATAAAATAAGAATTACATACTTTGTTTTAGAAGCTGTCAATATATTACGAGCACGTATGTTTTTCGTATCTTGTAATGTTCTGCAAAGATGCATAAATGCTCTAGGCCCGCGTCCTTGGATTACATCGTATAATCTTTTTTTTTTCAATGCCTTTTCATCTGGTTCCTTTAAAAACCAAAATGAAAAAAAAAAAATCAATTAATAAATTGACAATATCGATTAAAAGAATGCCAAATAAATATATAGATGCGATATAATTACCAAAATATGTTCTTCCATCCATTTATTGATTACATTTCGTTCTAATAATACAGTAACTACTAATTCTATATCTTCGGTATGTTTTATTAAATCCGACAAATTATCATTAATCAATGTTCGATGATGTTGTTCCATTTTGGTTGAGCAAATCAAAAATACTAAAATCAAAACTATAAATTAAGTGATTTAACAAAGTAGTGTTGTTTGTCCTTACACGTAATTTTTAACAACAGGGTTATTGAAAGACAACATACAAAACAATAAATTATTAGCAATAATTATTGTTAATGACTAATGACTAATGAGTAACAACTGAGTTATTAGTCTTATTATCTTATTTTGTTATTCTAATCATTTTAACTGATAGCCGCGGCTTGATATCTATTTTTTTTGATAATTTTATCAAAAATTAAAAATTAATTTGAAACATAAACTCCTTGAAATACAATTTTAAAAGAATTTACCTTTTTCAATGCAAAATTGGTTGATTTAAATATTTTGTTAAGTTATTATAACTTTAAACTTCTCTTTTTTAGAGAATGTTGCCGGGTATTGGTGTTTTTGGAACAGGTAATATATAGTTGTACAAAAATAAAATAGCCATTTTTGATTAAAAAACAAAAAAGACTTTTCATTAAACAATAAATTGCAATAGTAAACTTAATATATTAAATAACTGTTTAATTTAAAGAAAAGAAATTGTGTTTTTGATTTGTAAACGCATAATAAATATAATGAATGTTTCCATTTCAATATTAATAACCATAGTAGTTAGTACTTAAGAACAGACATTTTATTTTATTACATGATACCTATATAAATTAGTTTTAATAAACATTGCCTTACTTTGGATTTTTAATGTTTAAAACCGTTAATTATTACAAGGAGAATTATACACATATTATGACTTTTCATCTGTAAATACAGAACAATATTACAAGTATTATTCATTTGACATAGAAAAGTAAAACAAATAACTTTTTAACTAACGCGTTTTATTTAATTAACAGGTAAAGTTATTGAAATAATTGTACCCTTTTTGCGTGACAAGGGTTTCAAAGTCGAAGCGCTATGGGGCCGCACAATGAACGAAGCAGAAGAAGCTGCTAAACGTCTTCAAATACCTTATTGGACTAACAAAATTGACAATGTCCTCTTGAGAAAAGATGTAGATCTCATATTCATAGTGTGCTCTCCCAATCTACACGCACAAATAGCGGTCAAAGCGTTGGGCATTGGAAAACACGTCCTTTGCGATAAACCGGCGGGCTTGTGCCAGAGCGAAGCTATCAAAATGGTACACGCTGCCCAGTATTATCCTTCACTGATATCTGTCGTCAACCATAGTTTGAGATTTTTACCAGCATTCGTGCAAATGAAAAAACAGATATGTGAAAACCGGATTGGAAATGTGTTTCTGTGCGACGTCAAAGTACAGATGGGTCGATTGTACGGAGACAATTACAACTGGTTGTGCGATAAAACAATGGGTGGTGGTGTTTTGACTTTAGTAGGTAGCCATGTCATAGACTTAGTAACTTATTTAACCGATCAAAAAGCCATTCGCGTACACGGCATTGTAAAAACATTCAATAAAGATTTTAAGTGTACGACAGGTGTCAGACAAGTGACTAGTCCGGATTTTTGCACTTTTCAAATGGAAATGGCCGACAGATCTTTAGTCACGGTGACATTGAATAATCACCTCGCTGGAACTTATGTCCAAGAAGTACTGATGTGCGGCACCGAAGGTAATTTAATAGTCAAAGGTGGAGATTTGTACAAGGATAAAGATGAAGTGCTGTATTTGGACGTTGAAGACATGCAAAAATCGGACGCTATAAATGTGGTTTCTGCAGATATCATGCCAAGACCTTGTATGAAAGGTTTGTTGAAAATGATCAGCGCTTTAAGAGAGGCATTTTTACCAGTAGAAGACAAAAAAGGTTGGGTAAAAGAACCAGTTTTGTCTGCAGCTAATTTTGAAGACAGTTTGTATGTTCAGGCAGTGATCGATGCAATAAGAGCTTCAAGTGCTAATAAAGAATGGGTTAAAGTGGAAGTAATCACTGAGGAACCAGATCCCAATCCTTTATTGAGTGCTGCTGTAAGAAAAAGTGGTATGTCCATGTAAATAACAGAAACATAAATAGAGCATTAAATATTATATTTAAATGGCATTTTTACTTAATATTGGATTTAAATTGTATAATTTTTATAACAAAAATATATTATTTTATTAACAGGATCTCATTTTTATTATAGTTACATGTTGTAAATATTCATAAAAATAAAAATAAAATTTTACAAATTAAAGAATAACTGGTCAATTTAATACATGCATATTATACTATATATTATATACATATTCACTGGACTGCAGGAGTCATGTTTGATTGAATTTCAGATATGTAACTGAAACAAAAAGTAAAAATTCAATAAGTATGGTTATACCCATAGTTAAATATTAGTCACAATTATATTAATACAACAAATATATATGTGTAATACATACATTATTTAAATTATATATTTAATAATTCTTAAATAATATCATATGAAGTGAATAATTGAACGGTTATGGTGAGGAAGCAAGGCGAGTATTTAGGATTGTTGCTCAGGGGAGCTAAAACAAAATTTGACCATGTAATTCGTAATTCATAGTACTATCTATATGAATAGCATTTAATTATTTTATTGAGGGGGAGTGGGTTAAAACTACTCTATGGAGGAGTTTAGCCCCCCTTAAATAGCCCCTGAGAGAATATCAATTTTTTTTTAGTTTTCTGAATTTTTTAAGGGACAAAAAAAACCTTTATAACTTACAGTTTGTTTCTGTTACAATTATATTTAATACGCCTGTCACAAATACGTTTGAAAATTAGCACCGTGAGAAAGGACATAAGCCAAAAAATTTGTTTACAAAATTTTTTCATTTTTTATGAAAAAAACTTGTTATGTTTAAACATTATATTATATAACAAATATTATTGAAGGCCTGAATTTTGTGCGGCTAACACCTCAAAAATGTGCAATTAAAACGCTAAAATGTACAAAAGCAATAATTTTATATATTAGGAATTACTTAAAAATTTTTTCAGTGTAGTTATTTTAAATTTTATTTTTCATACTATTTTGTGGTAGACATTACTATTAAGTATCATAAAAAGAACATAAAATTCAAACTGATTTACAAGAATTACGTGATAATATTTTAGTGTTACAATGATTTACTTTTATTGAAAATTAATAAACAGGAAATAAACTTTATAATTATTAATTACTATTGTTAATAGTTTAATTACAAATTAATTATAACGGCAACAATTTTGATTTATTTATTCAATTCTTATAGAGAGCCATTATCCTCTGGGTAATCATAGAGAGCTAGTTCAATTCTGCGGTTGAGTATATAATATGTGGTTGTAAGAGGATCGTCAAAATCTTTATTTCATTAAATTATTCTATATCATGTGTATACAGTAATATATAATATATTATATTATATTATTATTTAGTAAATATGAAAGTCCCAATACATATACATCATAATATAACAATGGTAGTCACACAAATTACAAAATAATATCTATAATAAATGTTATAATAGGTTTGGAGCGAAAATCCTCTCAAAATTTTCTTTTTTGATTCAACATTTTTTTTTTCTTTTATCCAAACTATGAAAACTTAAATGTAGATAGAAATTAATATGAAGAATGTTCTGGTGAGATTTTTTTTTTTATTCTAATAAAACAGTTTTGTTTTTCTCGTTCTCTGTTAATTGCGAGATATAAAACTGAGTAAAAAACAAATATTTTTTCTAACAATCATAAACTTTATAATTTTTAAGTAAAATTGTTTTAAATAAACTGAAGCTTATTTTAGGATTGTTTTATTAAAGAAATTATTTATTTTTTTATTAACATTAACACACCTATCAAGTCCCACCTGAGAAGCGAAGAATTCCCATGGTGCTAAGTATGTCTAGCATTTTTTAAATTTATATAGAATATTAATGTAAACTTGTAAAATCAATTTTTAAGACGAAAAAAATACTTATCATTTCACTAAATTAAATAATTATATTGACATTGAAAAACAAAATGAAACTGAACTTTACCTAAAATAGTTTTTCATTTAAATAATATGAATAATTTACATTAAAATATTTTTCAATTAAAAAGATCAAATACTAAAGACTAGTACTCTGAATGATAAATGTAAGATGCTATTGGTTTAAAGGCTAAATACTCTAAACAAAACTCTCAACAGCACTTTTTTTTCAACTAAGAGTAGATTTAATAATGCTACCTTCTTCCACCTATTTCTGCATTGTTAAATAATGATATTTGTTTGTTATTCCAATTACCTACAGATCTCAAGTGCTGTAGTAAGATTGTCAGATAATATTATTATTAAGCTTTTTTATTTTATCTGTCCACCTATCAATAGAAAATATTATTTGAATTGTACAATTTGAATAGTTTATCAAACTATGAGCTATTCAGTAGTATATCAGACGATTCAATAGTTTATACTGAAAAACTAATATTCAATTGCTTAAAATATATCCAAACAGATGTTTGATAGTGTAAGTTTGTAGTGTCCGTCACTGAAAGACTTACTTAGTCATTTCTATGATCTGCTTATCAATTTCTTCTTCAACTTTCTCCAATTCTTTTTCACAAGTCATCAACTCATTATACTTCTCGCCCAATGTAGATATTGTCTGTTCCAATTCATCCACATTATCCACAAGCTTTTGTGCGGTTTCTTGAGTATCATTTTTAACCACTTCAGTCCCAATAGATTCTAGTAAAACTTTGGCATCGTCTAAGTAAATAACATGTATCTAATTAATATTAATTGATTTCAACAGAATACAGAACAACAACTCACCAGTCAACAAAGGAGTTTCAGTTTCATCTATAGTTCTTAAATCTTCTTCGATTTCTTCTTCAACTGGTACAGTTGGACACTGTGGTACAGGAAGCTTTTTATTACTCATATTTTCAACTTGAATAATATCTTCCTTTACTCTTACCTATGATCACAAAACAAAATAAGTGATATTGATAACACTGATGATACAATATAAATTATATTCTATAATCAATGTTGACATTGGTATTGTATCATTAATTATAGGCTGCTACTTCCACAGTTACAGTTTTACGAGTGATCTGTATAGATTAATTAATAGCTCTTAAATAATATGCAAATTTAAAATTACTTATTGTTTTATTGAAGTTTTGATTCCAGGTAACTCGAATCATTAATTTTAAAATAACTGATATGATAACATTTAATATTTTCAACAAGGCTATAGCTGCTGATAGCCTGTATTTTATCTTCGACCATGGGTGCGTTCCACTTGGAGCATTTAAGCGCTCACGCTACAACCGTGACGTCACCGGATCTGAAATCACGTCATCGTTCCGCGCTCACAAACGCTTTAACTAATTTGCGATTTTCATCAGTTTATCACAGTATGGATAAATGTCCAGTACCTAATCAATTTATATATTGTTTAATTTTAGATTCTGAACGAAGTGAAGAAGCTTATGATTTTACAATGATGTTTATTTTTATTTTTTTCTCTTTCTGTAAACACTTTTTCGTATAGAAATACTTGTCCGAAAGTTTTGTTCAGTATTTCTATAGAACCGGAATCACACACAGATGGTACATTAGAGAGGTCATTATCCCAATTTCTCAATACTTTTTTCAAAAACGTGAAAAAATTGACAAAAAACGGCAAAATATGCAATTACCGAAATTTCCGTTAAACTGAAAATTACTCTTTGACATAACTTCTAAAATAATGCAGCTAGGGACTTGAAATTTTCACCAACCGCTAAAAATAGCTACGAGAATATTTCATAAAAATTTCAAAAAGATTTGATCAATTTTCAGTTAAGTACAGCATTTTGAAAATTTCTCATTTTTTGATAGTGTTTATGTAATAAAATTTTTGATTTTTGATATTAAGACTTGAAAATTGAATATAATCTCACTGACATATATGTCTAATTGACTAAAAAATCTCGAAAATCGTTAATCAACTTTTTTTAGGTATACCCGTTTGAAGTTCCGACGAAATTCGTAAGTTTTACCTAAAATTACGCACTTTAAAGTACATAAAAGAAAATGGCCAAAACGATTGTTTTGAAATTTGGTGCCTAATTAGAGAATTTTATTGCGAATATTTTGGTATAATAAAATTTCTTATGAACGAATAATTAAACATTTTTCAAGGGTTTGATTGGAAAATAATCGGAGAAAGTACGGATAAATTACCTATTTTATTACATATTTGTTATTAACACACAAAAGGTTGAGAGGTTGATCGGTAATGTTTTATTGCATCTTTTTAATTATTATAATTATCGTAATATTAATGTTAAATGACAGGTGGTATGATGTATTTACCCCCACGGATTCGGGAGATCCATTATCATAGCTTTCTTTCATCATATCTCTCTCTTCTTCTCTTCTGTTAGGTTAGGTTGGTTAGGTATGATGTTAATTATTTTCTGTGTACAACTTTTCGTATAGAAATACTTAATATAATTGAGATACTCAGATTCCTAGAATAGGTTTGTATTCATCATATTTTGTGTCTATTATAGAATAATATTTTCTTTTTATTTTGTGTTAAATAATTTTGCAAAATAAGCGTTTCTCAACTAATTTTATTCGAAGGAATAAGCATGAATGAAAAATGTAAAATTTGATTAATTTAAAACAGTTGAATGTTTAAGTATTGAGACGAGAGGCTAAGAAGTAGACATTAATTGAGGAGCTGTAAGGTAAATTGTAACAAATGTATTTCTCACTTTACATTAAAACATAGTTTCTAAAAAAACTAATTTCGAAGCAATTAAGTTCAAACTCCAGTTAAGTAAAAAAAAAAAGCTATATATAAATATGAATTACCTACTAATACAGTATACCGAGTGTAATTTATATAAACAATAATGTTCACTATACAAAAACTGGAACAAAGTTTAGTGCCATACCGTCTAGTATTTTTTAGATACCGGGTTTAAACCTTACCTGGTAAAAAATAATTTTTGGCACTTTTTTTCATCCGTGACTTATCAGATGCGACACGATAAACATGAGTACTAATTATGTTTAGTGAATTAATGTTGATTTACGATAATTAGAGCCGTTTTATCATTTTATTGTAATTTGAAATTATTTATTGAATATTCACTAGGCGTAAAGGAATATTTGAAAATCAATTTTCATTTTTTCGCAAACGTTGTAGGAAGCAATATAATTTTTAATTCAACATTTGAGTTCAATGCTTCAAAACTAATAATTATTATTGCGTATTAGTTGAAGCTCCGTTCAGAATAGTTTTATTGAAGAAGTGAAGTTTCTTCAAAATTAATCACATTCACCACAAGTATTCGACCCTAGGTGCGAAGAACTCGTTTTTACCATGTGTACACGTATTTTCGCATAGAAATACTTGTATAAAAGTTTCATACAGCTACTTTCAGAATTTTGCTCAAGAAGGTACTTTTGGGAGGTGGGTTTTACCAAATAATTACTCAATACTTTTTCCGAAAACCTCTCGAAAATACAGTTTTGTGTACGTGCCCGAATCGTTCTAAAAAGCAACGTTAGCCCATATTATAATGTTAAACACGGATTGTTTTGGTCTTAAAAATTAGACGTTTTAATTGATTGATAACAAGAATAATAATGGTTTGAACTCCAGACGAGTGAAAATGACGCCGAGTTGTAGACCAAAAAAAAGGACAGATCACAAAATATTTAACTTCTCGGATGCCGGAAGCTGGAAATTTGTTCGCACTGTGGGGATTTCGTCGTTTTGTTATTATCAGAAGGTCCTCGTCCTGCCCCGATCCGATCAGTGTAGTCCTGTAGATGATCTCGGTCGGCCGTTGGACGATCCGGCGACGTTACCGCGGTCAACAGAGCCTGCAGTCTCTGTGACTGCGGTATACGGTTACCGGGATACCAAAAGACCGGGACGCTCTGAAAAAAACAATTCGAGTATATCTCTATTTTTCAAAAATACAATACGGTCGACAACGGGTATGATGATCAAAACGTATAGGAAATAATTTCATTAAGAACATTTAGATCACACACACGGAGTCGATCTACTTGATTTTGAAAAAAAATCTTATTTTTTTTGAAAAATTACGGTTTTATTTTCACAAAAAAATAATTCGTGCGAAAAAAACAAATGATATTATTTATTTAAATGAAAAACTGTTCGTAATATAAAGTTTATAATCTAGCTATTTGTCTGGATAAAGGTATGTTTTGATTTCTTTATTTAGTTATAAAATAAAAAGGTTTTTGTGTATTAATAATTTCAATAAACATCAAACAAAGTGAATTAGAAAAATGATTAACCCATTTGTTTGTACTTTGATATTATAATACTCAATTATTTAGTTTCTTTGGTTAACTAATTACCAGAGTACACTTCCAGATTGATTAAATTTATAGAACAATAAATTCCGGGGATCATTAGAGCAACTAGGATAAAATTTTTTAGAGCGGGAGCTAACATGTTTATTTAATATTGATTTAACTCTTCAAAAAATGCAATTTTGAAAAAATCTGGGGTTTGGGGGTTATGAGGTAATTTTGACGGGGTTTGGACCCGAGCTCCCCGATTGCATCTATGCTAGGGCTAATGAACTATTATACAGTTGAACAAAATTCGGTCGACTCTCTTACTTGCTGCGTTCGAAAACGATTTTATCAGCATCGCATTGTCCGCGGATCTATCCCACTCCCGGCGATCGCACGTTGCGAGCTCATCCGGCTGGCCACTCAATGGGACTTGCGGTAGCCAGTCATAGTGGCCGACGGGTCAGGTGAGACCGGTTAGACCGCACAGGAACGAGAGTAAGGACCGAGGACAGGAAAAATTGGATCGGTCGGAAAGTTGTATGTTTTGAAAAAATTGATTTTTAAATTTTTAGAATAGTGAAAATTTTTTTTCTTTTTGAATTTCGATGAAAATGTTTTTGATATCGGCTTTACTGATTAGTGAAAAAAAGACAGCAAGAACGGTAAACGAGAGAGTAGGATAATTTAAGAAATATATACATTTTTTTATTTTTTTTTTTCATTGGTTTTTTGTTTTTTCTTAAATAATATTTTTTAAAAATTTTTTATTTATGAAAATGTTTTTGATATAGGATTTTTTTGATTGGTAAAAAAAGGATAGCAACAATGGTAAACGAGAGTATACTAATTTAAGAAATATATAAATTTTTTTTTTGTTTTTTCTTTAACTAATATTTTTTTAATTTTTTTTATTTATGAAAATGTTTCTAATATCGGCTTTTGTGATTGGTGAAAAAAGGATAACAAGAACGGTAAACAAGACAGTAGGATAATTTAAGAAATATATACATTTTTTTTTGTTTTTTTATTTTTATTATTTTTTTTGTTTTTTTATTTTTATTATTTTTTTTTGTTTTTTTATTTTTTTTGGTTTTTTGTTTTTTCCTTAACTAATATATTTTTTATTTATGAAAATATATTTGATATCAGCTTTTCTGATTGGTGAAAAAAGGATAGCAAGAACGGTAAACAAGAGAGTAGGATAATTTAAGAAATATATAAGTTTTTTTTTGTTTTTTTGGTTTTTGTTCTTTTTTTGGTTTTTTCTTTAATTATTATTTTTTAAAATTTTTTAATTTATGAATAATGAGAAAATAAGGAAACATGTAATAATAGAAAATGGGGAAAAACCTGTTAAACAGAAAAAAAAGAAAAGATATGTTATTATTACTTGCAACTGCGTTTTTTTGTGAGTCATGGTCAAGCGCACTCAATATTGTTGGGCGAATCCTCGAGTTGGGTCCCAGATAAAATGGTCAAAAATGATCAGTTACTGGTTGGATCAAGGGTATAAAAGGTTACCTACTAGTTAGGTTTGTGGATTTTGAGACTATTACATTTGAGTACATTAATTTTTATTACTGAGAATATCACATGAATTGTTCAATTTGATAACTACATAAAAGTTAAAAGTAAACTTCAAAAATTAAAATCATTTCACTCAAAGGAAACTTTATCCAAGAAAAAATGGGGTAAATAGACAGATTCGAATATGTTAAATGTGTTTCATGTAAATTTTTATCAAAATAATATTTATAAATATATAATACTATTAATTTATGTTTAAGAAATTAAATTTTATAATAAAATGCTGCATAAATAAATTGTAAATTGTATTATAGGTGGTAGGAACCCAACTAATGTAGTATTTGTAAAAACCCGTAATTCACTCAACTGGTATACTGGCAATAAAAACCCAGGATCCACTCTGTTGAAAATAGGTCAGTGAGACCCCAACTGGTAAACACCAATATTATTAAATGCAATTGTTTTGTAATAATATGTTAAATAGTAAAAAAAAATTATTTGAATTTATTCACTTTTGTTTATAAGAAGTTGAACAAGACTTCGAGTCGCATGAGATTAAATATAATGATTCAAAAGTTAAACACTTTCGAGTTATAAATAATAAATAATAATTATCAAGAATCCAACAGATATGTTGCCTTGATTATTAGTCTAATATTATTCAGCATTCGGTTTTAAATCAGAAAAGCAATTTTTGTTTATTAATTCCTTTATAATATTTATAGATCTATTTAAGTGTTAAATATATACTAATTGTTCGATGTACGATATTACATTTAGTTTAATTTAATCCGATTGGCACAACTAGAACACTTTTTCTTTTTTTTGGGGGGAGGCCTCCCAAGCCCACTCCTCTAATCACGCTTATGTCCAAATTTACATTAAATTCTAATGATACAATAATTTACATATGTATAAAATGATATTGTGTGAAAAAAATTATGAGTTTCATGAAAATTCTAACTTAAAACAGTTATAAAATTAAAAGCTGACTTAAAATTTTCAAGTTTTTTCAAGTTAATTAAACATATATCTATGAGTAAAGTTGTGGTAAATTTTACATTAATAATATCAAGAATTTTCACATTTTTATTACATTATTGTTGATAATGAATGAAATTTCAAGTTCCTAGTCTTATAAGTTTCAGAGTTTAGGTGAAATTAATAAAATCGATTTTCTGCATATCTTGCTGATTTCACTTAAATTTTTTGACAGATTTTACTCATTTTTCGGAAGTAGTATTGAGAAATTTGAAAAATTACCTCCCAAAAATACCGAAACAAGCAAAACTGAGGTTCAAAAAGTATGAATCTTTTGGATTAGTATTTCTATAATAAAACGAGTATATATAAAAAGTAGTATAGCAATAATAATAATAAACATCATTGTAAAACCACTAGCTTCTTCACTCCACTCACACTAAAATTTTCTTATGTTTTTTTTTTTTCTGTTCTCGATTAGTAATGAAATATACAAAATAGGGATGATTTTATATTTTAAAGTCTGATTGTTTTACTAATCAAATTGATATCTACAGATTAAACTCAAACTACAATTTTTATGCAAATATTGACTAAACTAATTCTAGACATTAAGGAGACATATAATTAAAGGATATTCCAAATTAAGTTTACCTAATTAAACAATATTTTGTATACAAAAAATACTGTACAAATCATAACAAGTTAAAAAAAATAAATCTACAAATTAGTAACTTACACAATTTAAGTTTCCTTTTAAGTTGCATGTGTTTCTATATAGTTATTTTTGTTCTCTTTGCAAGAGGTTCAGTATTCTAAAAAAAATTTAAAGCATTTAGTGGTCACAAAATGATTTTAAAATATACATTTAATAGAAATACAAAATCAAAACATTAATTCAACAAGTTTATAAGATTTTTAATAACAAACCTGATAATTTGTTGTTGTATAATTATGATGATTTGATTCGTCTCTGTAAAATTAAAAACATAAGACATTATATTATAATAAATTATTTTATTTTTTATTTAATTCATTAAAATAAGGTGTATTGAAATTAATACACAATTGAATTTATTTTCTTAGTACTGTCATTTAAAAAGATACAAAAAAGTTTAACTTAACTAAATGATTTGTTATTTCTCAAAATTTATTTTTAAATTATTTTAAAAATAACATCATTTTCAAGGTAAAAATAATAAAGTTGGGGATAAAGTAAATTAAATGAATTTTATATTTTATGATTTTTATTAATTTTACAAAATAAAATAAAATAATACTATATAGAATGAATTACAAAATAGGAGAATTTTAAAGTAGGTAAATATATATAAGATATTTAAATAGATTGTAGGTGACAAAACAGACATGAAATGAAAAAAAGTAGTCAAATAAAATTTTGGAACCATTATAGTAATATTTCGATTCATTTTTATTTTTAACTGTATTATTAATTCTGACTAACCTTTGATGTGTTTGTTTTCTTTTTTTGGTTTCAGTGGATGAAACGTTTTCGAAACGTTTCATTTTCTTCTTCTCCGTGGTATACCCGATTCCCGATGAATTGTCCATTTGACAATCATCAGGTTCTCGTTTTATTCTTTTTTCAATACTTTGTTGGCACAAAATTTTCAACTCTTAAAACAAAAATTTAATAACAAATAAAAATCGGATATTTTTTAAATTAACTGTCATTTGAGCCGTAATTACAAATTAAAATGCATTTAACAAATTATTTGTAGGGTGCAAAACTTGTAAAGCATAATCATGCGTAAGTCATTATTAATGTATTTATTAAGAAAAAAAAAATTTATAATCTGTTTGCTTTTCAACTTACTATTGCAGGTATTTAACGAGGAATCTGTAGCTCGATTTTCACTGAGAGTCTAAAAAAAAAATATATTTATACTTAATTTAGTTTATTTGGTCTTATGTAACGTGTGTGTCAAACAATATTTTGAGCACACGACTCTGAATTTGATTTAAGATTTATTTCCATACAAAATGCATAATTTATGTATTTTGCTGAAAAAAAATTAATTTCATATTTTTTCATAAATACTTTTCTCACTTGTTTATCTCGTTTAAAGAACTTCTTCATAGTCATGTCACTTAGTGTAAATATACCACCTTGTGGCTTTTTGGTCGGTGGATGGATACCTAGAAAATTAAGTCCACTTAATATGAGTAATTAGTAGAGTACAGATTTCAAAGTAATAAATAACAAAAAAAAAAAAACTACATAAAATAAAACAATAAGGCTAAGTCTAAAAATCTTCCAAAAAAGCTTAAAAATAGCATAAAAAATGATAATTTTTCGGAATAAAAAAAAAAAATTATTTTATTATAATTATCAGGGGTGAATTTAATGCATTTAATACTTTAATACTTTAATGATGACTCCCATCTGTCCAGTTTAGAGAAATATTTACATATTTATACATTTTTATAATTTTGAATAACAGGATGATGATTTATTTTGGTATTAAGTTTTAAAATTTATTATATATACTAGTATTAAAATTGTTTTTTATAATTATTGGTTCGGTATATTTTTTTAAGTAATGTTAATTTACTTACTGCTTATTTATTACTTGTGTTAAAAACAAATTCTAACTATGTATTATTTTTATTTTTAATAAAGTTTCATACACTTCAATAATAAATTATAGCTTCACAAACTTCAGGCACAATAATGGAAATTGGTTGTTTTGAAATTTTAAAAAGATATATTAAATTTGTATACGAATCATCCTAAGCCAAATAATGTATTTTATTTGCCCCAGATGACAAATTCTTTAGATTCGGCACTGTTTGTAACACTTGTTGCTATAGTAGGGATCTTCAACGATAATAATATCAATATTTCGATTCGATATCGATAACTTAAATATATCGAGAATCCAAGAATCCATACATCGAAAATTTGAATATAGATATTTTGTATACCCATGTAAAATTATATCATATTATAAAGCCATGGATTTTTCTCAGGATCTTTAACATATTTTGAAGAGGGGGGAGGGGATTAATTATTTTGGGATCAGGTTAAAAATAGTACTCAGTAATGGAAAAATAAATAATTTAACAAGTAGTACAATCAATAATTATAATACAATGATAATTATATTATATTATGTATATTATATATTAACTATTAAGTATATTATGTCTATGGGTACAATGAAATAATCAGTACAGCAGCAAGCTGCTGTTGTTGTAGTCCATCAATGAGGTATTAATCGTGATAGTGTAACAGCTGTTTTGTTCAAAATGTTATAATATTATTGCTTTAGTGATATCGACAAAGCCGAATATCGATATTAAAATATCGATAGATCGAAATATCGATATCCAAATATTGATAGATAGGAATATCGATGTCGATATTAATTTTTTCGATATTGCGATAAAATTTCGTGGAAAACATAATGACATCGATATTTTTATGCAACGATGAATAATATGATACTTAATATGTTAAAATATATTAATACCTATTATAAATGTAAAAAAAAAAATCTAAAATAACCAAACATAACCGTCATGACATCAATATTATATTAATAGACGGCACAATAAACGATACAATTTAGTACACGTTATAAAATAAATAACATGGGATTTATGTCAAGACTTTTAATAATAATAATATTAATATGGTCGTTAAAATCGGTTTACAATTATTGCCGGTGTCATTATAAACGATTTCTAACCAGGTTTTTCGAAAAATCGAAGAAACGACATCGGCCGAGGACAGGTACGGAATTCTCTTACTTACCACTTTTCGAAGAAGCGTTTTCTTTAGCAAAACTCTTTTGATTTTTAGCCATTGTGCAGAATTTCGTTCGCGTAGAATTTTTCAATGTGTGTCGTGAAAATTGGTTTTAAGAAAGAAGACGAACGAAACAAAAACATCGTAGCCATTGGCAATAAACGGTTGCCGGTCGCTAAGGAGTCACGTGTACGCCCTAACAACGGTTGTCAAATTTGTGGCTTAAAGTCTAAACGTTGTGAAAAATTTTCTAAAAAAGTCACCTCGCACTAATAAGCAGTTGCAGTGTAGAGCACTTATTCAGCTATGACCAGTGTTGTCATAAACAATTTAACTAAAAGTCCAAAAAAAAAATTGATAAATTATCCGAAAAGAACGACAAAATTTCTTCCCTCGCTTCGCTCGGAATGTCACCTCGGAATTAATAAATAAATAAACTAAATAATAATAATAAAAAAAAAAAATCCCCGAGATGTATTTATAGTAGGTACTGATTAGAAGCAGCGATAGTTATGGCCTCTATAGGGGTTTTATCATATTATTATAGCCATTAGCCAATTAGTTTTATTTATAGTTTAAACTACAATAAGTGAGATGGTCGCAACCACGGTTGTAAGTCGAACCGTGGTCTATCTACAACCGTGGTTGCAAAGTACTACGTACACAGTGGTCCACAACAACAATCAAAATGTTGTTGAATTCCATGTTCTTAAGATAATGAGGACTGGCATCGTCCACACCGCGGTAGTAGAGAAGCGGTTGTCAAAATATGTTTCGGATTCACGGGTACAAAAGAAGGGGTAAGAGCGCGTCTAGTAACAAATAACGTAACTAATTTTGTACTGGATATCAGACTATTTTATGTAATATTATTTTGAATATTGTACGCCAAAAGACAAATATTGCTAATGATTTTACTGTATTATAATTTATAATTTATTAATCTATATTATATCATAGTAAACCTTGTGTTATTTTTATAATATGTTATAAACTTATTATTGTAATATAACAAAATAATATTAATTGATATTGACTAAATCGATTTATTTAATAAGTTTTAGTACATGACAAATGATTTGTCATGTTTTAATTTAATATGTTTGTTGGCTATTTCTTATTTTATGCATTGAAGGAAAATTTAGGAATATTGTGTTTGGTTTACAGTAAGTTATTATTTCATTATTATTATCAATTATTTAAAGCATATTTAAAAGGGTATTTTTCTATAAACGTGTAGATAAGGCTTTTTGTACCTTACGGCGGCTTCCGAAACATTTGAGTCATTGAAAATTATTTTGTGAATAAAATAGAAAAAGAAATCTTCAGATTAATTTGAATAGGTTTATTTGGGTTTTTAGAGCTTTAAGTCGTACAATAGTAAAGGCCGGTAAAAATATGGATTTCACGGGCCGAAATGTTTCCCCTGACCACCGGTATTCTTCGCTCCTCAGGTTAGATACTTTTGGTGGGTTATGGTGGAATTTTAAAGAAATTATATAACATTTCTTTAATAATGCGATTCTGAACGAAGGAACTTAATAATGTAAACAACAATAATAATCGTAATTTTCAACAAACCCAACAAGAAGGGTGCGCTCTTCGCATTTGACCCGAAGAGCGAAAAATACCCGTGGTGCGAAGTATGTCCTGCTTTTTTGTCTATACTTTGCATATCTTAACTTTACTTTACTTTACTTTTTTTTTACCTAACAAATAAAGAAAAGGGGGAAAAAATTTAATGAGAAAAAAAGTGTTTGAAAAATGGCAAAAATTTTTTTTCACACTTTTAAAATTTTCCGAGTCTTTTTTGTTAAATTTTGAGTAGTTTCCCCTCAATAAAAAAAAAAAAATGAAGAATTGAAAAATTCAATAAATGACTTCATTAAAGTATAACTAAAGGCAAATTTGATTTCAAAAAATTGTTGATCAAGACTTGGATAAGTATTTCTATATTATTTAATAGTATATACTTATGAATTATGTTGAACTAAATAGCCTTATGATATATTCATGAGCATTAAAAATATTAAAAACATACAAATTATACACTTATGACACATTTTTGGTGGTAGTAACTCCTAATAGATACTTAAAAAATACAAATGAAAATAGAAATAAGATAAAAATATTTAATATAATAATTGTACTAATATTGTACTTATGTAAATTAAAATTAAATTTTTTATATTTTAAACTTTAACTACAGTTAACATCATGATCATAATTATTTAGTTATTTTATACATTATCAATTTTATTTAGTTAATATTGTTCTTATTTATTGCATTTGGTATCTCAAGCAATTATTTTTATATAGTATTTATAATAAATTTAGGTTGAAAATTTGTAGTTGAATTCATTTTTTATCATTACAATCAAATAACATCGGTTAATAATGATGGCATAATTATTGTAACAAAGTACTAAGATAAACCATAATTTTATTTCTTTGTATTAGTACACCAATTATTTTATTTTCGTTCAATAATAATTAAAAAAAAAAAAAAATCCGTTTATAATATGGATGTTTCTAAGAAAATTTATACTTTAAAGAAATATATAATTAAATTAAATTGAACAATCGATAAGTTTAAAAATTAATTTTTTAAACGATTTAAATTGATAAAATACTGTTTTAATGTATAAAATTGTATTTTTTTTTTTTTTTTTTTTTTTTAATCACATTTATCAAATTTGGTTTAAATGTAAAATCACGTTTATCAACTTTGATTTAAATGTAAATTTATAAAAGCTATCTAAGTACCTATTTTGTATTTATATTTTTACATTTTTTAATAGAATACATAATTTTAATTTAATAATTTTAAAGTTAACTGGTGTAATCATAGATTCATAATAATTACGTAATACATAGGAGACTTTTATACTTAAATATGAATAATTAAAAAATTACTAATTTTAATTTCAATATATCAAAATTTGTAGAAAAATTACCTGAATAAAATTCCGTAGTTAAAAACAAAAACAAAACGGTCATGTTAATCCAGGGTCAATATAACCTTAATGATGAAAAAATAAAAATTCAATATATTATAATATTATTTATACGAATATAATATATTATTATGTATTTCAAAATATGTATTAAATTTTTATCACAAAACCGTGATTAAAATTCATACATTAAACAGTGTGATTAAATGCACTATTATTATTTATTTTGTATTTTGAAAAACATAATATATAAAATATTATGTAAATATTATTTACATTTATGATAATATTAATCCGTTATCTTAGTCTATAACACTTGTTGCTATAGTAGGTACTAGAGATCTTAAACGATATCGATATTATTTTGAATGAAGATATCGTTATGCAAAGATGAATATATGCCAAAATATATTATTATAGATATAAAATAATAATAATAATAATAGTAATAATAATAATAATAATAGTAATAATCTAAAATAACCGTCATGACATTCGTATCGATATTATATTATAATATTGATGGCATAATAAACGATTCGAAACGGTACAATAGGATTTATAATATAATATGTTCGTTAAAATCGGTTTATAGTTGTAGCCGGTGTCGTCATGACCGATTTTTTGCAACCTGTTGAACGCGATGCGTCTCGGTTTTAGAAAAATCGAAAAACGACACCGAACCGAGGACAATTGCGGATTTCTTTGACTTACCCCTTTCCGTAGAAGTGTTTTTGAATGCAAAACCGTTTTGATTTGTAGCCATTGTGCAGACAAACGTTCGCAGTGTTCGCATAGAATTTTCGAGTTGTGTCGAAAAAATTGGTATTCAGAAAGGAAGACGAATATAGAAAAAAAAACGCCGTCATTAGCAACAAACAGTTGTTCGGTTGCTAACGAGTTGCTAACGAGACGCTATTACATATGATCCGTGGATAAAGGGATAAAGGCGGGATTTTCCGCGGGTCTCATCGTTGAAGGAGCTTCTATGTAAAAAATATCTGAACCGAATTTTTATTTTTGTTTGCATAAGACTCTCTATGTCGTCACTCGTCGTACTTGCACATTTGCAGTTGTTATCACCGTCGTCCATCTAATGCAGTGTTTTCCAATCAGGGGGGTGCGCCCCCCCCCTAGGGAGACGTGAGCAAATTACTGGGGAGGCGCAAGCAGTCATCACAAAGTAAATTTTTTAATTAGTGTAGAGAAAAATTAAAAATTTATAACGACCGTTATTGGGTGTTATCGTTAATATATTATAAAGATTGCAATCGGCGTTTAGTCGCCAAACATAACTTATTATTATTATTATTATTTTAATACTAATTTATCTCTACAATTATTCATATTCATTGATTAATCCGTTATATTATTTACTGTTATTTATATATTATAATTATCATTATCATCAATAAAAAAATTATCATTCCGAATATTGCGTAGTTTATTTGTAAAGTATACAAAAAAAGGTGATACATTTTGTTTTCATTTATAGGAGAGGGGAGGCGCAAGAAAATTTTGAAAATCTACAAAAGGGGGCGTAGAATAGAAAAGGTTGGGAACCATAGATCTAATGAAACGTGAAATTGGGAAATATGAAAAAATTATTTATCTATGCGGAACGTCAAAATTGTGTCGTTCAGGTTGATTTTAGAATTAAAATTAAACGTCGATTGATAAATTTCTAGTGATGGATATTTTCAAAGTAAATGTTATGTCGTGTGTGTTAGTGAAATATTATTATTCGACAGTGAAGTTATATACGACTATCAAAAAAAAAAAAAAAATTACAATAATAATAAAACCCGAAATCTTGTGATATTTCTTTGTGTTATATGATATTTTACAAAACGCTATTATTTTCCCGCGACAATAGTACTTCACTTTAATTTCGATAATAAATGAATTTGAGCTTTAAATTGTACCTAAACTGCACGATATTTAATAATGTTCTTCGTAATTTTGGAATCTTCTCTTCACCTACATTGTTTATTCATTAATACAAGTGTATTATGGATTAACCCCCCTCCCTTCCCCTTAGAAAAAAAAAATGTTTTAATGAAATATTATAAGCAAATGATTCATGGATTTAATAAATTAATGGCTAATTATAATACAAAAACGATAATAATTCCGGTCAATAGCACACGGGTTTACTGAGAAATAGAATTTGTCGTTGCATGCGCGTTCCGCAGTCACAGACATGCATGAGTGATTTGGTGGTACACATTTAGGCGCCTACCGAAGGGTTGGTAAACTTTATAAATGTTAGTAAGTTTAAAATGTTTAAAATTATGTATTTATTTATAAAATATAAATGGACATTAATATTTTATCCACTTTGAGAACCTCTGCTATACTAGATTATTCATTCATATTTACGTGTTTGTTAAAATCGCATAGTCCATTAAGGTTGTCAGTGGTTTGTAATTTTTATGGGTTATTAGGTGGTCGGTGAAGTCTAATTTTAATGTCAAAAAAATAACAGACGGTAAAATTTATTACAAAATTCGTTTTTATTTTAGCACAATAATACATAATAATTAATAATAATAATAATAATAATAATTATACTTTTTATTTTTAATCAATAACATGCTTATGTATCCTAATCGTTCATATTAGGCCAACTATGAATATAATATATATTATTATATGGTTTAAGTAAACTTTATTCGAAAGCATAACGACAACGCTGTACAGTGTGTGTGTGTGTGTGTGTGTGTGTGTGTATTATTATTATTATAATAATTTTAACACATCGAGAGTTATTATAATATTACGACGAAACAAATATTACAATAATAATAATTACAATAGTCGTTTACCTATAATATTATTATTATAAATTATATGCATGATTTAGTTAGAATTAAATGCTAACGGAATGAATGAAATAACGACTATTTTGGTTTCAAACGCCATTATATACAAATAAAATATATAATATATCCAGAGACAATTAAAATTTAGGTACTATTATACGTATCATTACTATTTAATGTAGTACATTTTCTGGATACCTAGCTCTGTATACAATAAAAAATAGATGTATCTATATTATAATATAGTAATAGTGAGGGAATGAAAAAATAAATAAAATGTAGTTGGTATTATTAAAATACATACATCATAACGTGCACATACATTTACCTTATTATTTATAAATCAAACGCACGCCCTTTCCCTATACATAAAATATATAACTTACTATTTTCGTTTGTCGATTGTCTGAAATGCAATGATAAAAGGCAATCAACACACTATTGACATAATATACAATAAATTATTATAGCTGTTGACAGGTAGGTGTACGGAATCGAAATGTAAAATAATATTTTAGTAGTTATTATATTTTATAATATTACAACTAGGGTTTGGATTTTAAGGCGATATAAATATTATAAAAAAAAAAGGCATTTAAAAGAAAACGAATTATTTTTCAACAATTAAAAATTATTATGTGTTAAAAAAAACTTAATGTATTATTTTGATAACTTATTTTCATATTAAGTCTTCATGCTCGTTATTTTTTTTTTGTAAGTTCTTTTCACTTTTTATGGTATGAATTCACAAAATTTATTTAATTTAAAATTTATTATTAAATAAACAAAAAAAAAAAAAAAGGGAGGAAAAGCAACTAAAGGCATATTATTGATGAAAAAAGCAAAAATTATGTTTGACTGTTAGCGTAGAAATTAAATGAAATATATTTTTGTACAAGAATCTTTCTATCATTTATATATATAGAAAAAAAAAAAAATGACATTTGCCTCAAAATCCTAACTCTAATTTTAACAATAATAATAATAATAATAATAATAATAATATGTTAACAAGGCAAATATATGAAACGAATTGATTACAGTATAAATAGTGTAATAACATAAATATTATACTCTTAACTATACGCATTAGCTATAATATTATGCTAACCGACGCGGGTACAATAATAATATTATTATAATAATATTAGCTAACCACGCGAACAAAATATAGTCGTCTAAATTCTATATAAATCAGTCATATTTATTACAACAATAATAAAATATTATTATAACAATTCTCAATACTTTTGACTTTTGACAGTAAATCATTTTTTTTTTTTTTTTTATATTTATTTATTCAACGAAGAAAACACTCGAATTTTTAACATTACAATAAATTAAATAATATATTATACCATATTCAATAATAATGATAATAATAATAGAATTTGACGGTAATAAAAAATATTACAAATACATAATAAACATAAAAAATAATATTAATATTGTAACTTTTCCGAAAACGTATTATTACTATATAAAAAACTGTTATACGAATGACAATTACGATACAGACACACCTTCGTATTAATAAACGACGTTTCTGTTTATCCGTTTTCACCAATGCTCCTCAACCTGGGGGCCGTGAAATATTTATTTCATTTAAAATATTATTCGTGTGAAATAATGCGTGTATGTAATTTTAGTATATTATAATTGAGACAAATAATTAATAATTTTGATTAAGGGAGGCCTTGACGGTTTTACAATAAAATTTAAGGGACTTATGACAAAAAAAGTTTGATAAAAAGGGGTTAGGTTAGTGTAAAAAATAATAAATAAAAAATGTTCATTAGATTGATAACAATTGGAGGGGGTGGGGAGAAATTTCGGAAATATTTTGCACTTTTTTAGCAGCTATAGTATTTTATATAAATAATAAAGTACAATATTATAATATTATTTCATATAAAATTAAATTTTTATATTTTAATTTTTTGATCAAATAAGCCAATACATAATTGATATTGTTCAAATAGTATTTACCATCGTATACATAATACGCCCCACATCGCATGTAAAAGTGAAATCAGAACCGTTTTAAATATTAATGCGCGTTTGCAATCGCAGTTTGAATCAAAATGAAACAAAACGCGCTCATAGACAAATGGCACACAGGTATAATAATATGTATTTTGAGTTTATAATATATATATATATATATATATGAGTTTTAATTATGTATGTAGCAGTTATTTTATCAGACCAATTACCTGTTGAGTATACTATGAAGGTAGTGTACAAATAGTAACCTACCATAACATTTTATCATAATTTTATATTTTGGGTTATATATTGTAAGCTAAATTTGCATTCTAGACCACTGTGAGTCCGTCCGTCCGGGGCTTTTTTTTTCGGTCGGTAAACGAACGCGTTGTCAACGGGATACCGAGGAGGGATGACAAACGGACATAAATATAAGGTTTGGAATTTCCGTGGTTTGTAGGCGATTCTTTTCTCCGAGAACGCCCCCGTCGGTGTTGGAAAACATTTTTTGGGGAGGGAGGGGGCAGGTTTATTTGATTGATTTAGCCCTCCAAAATGGCATTAACCTTAGGTATGTAATTCTCAAAAATGCTGGCTATGAATAGTTTTGAGGTGGTAATGTCGCAATCGATTCTCGGTCTCGTCGACGGATACGTAATCTCTGTCGATAATATTAAAAAAAGAATCCAACGATTATATTTTGGAATACGATACTTACTTATATTATATTGCGCGACCTTCGAAACAGACAGGGGCGGATCCAGGACTTAAATTTTGTGTACTTTATATTATATACTTTGTATTCTTTATTATATGTTTTACTTTCAAATAAATTTCGAACACATATTTGTGTCTGTTTTTCGAGATTTTTACAGGTCATCAAAATCCCAGCCCTGAAAATTATTCCGTTATTATTTTTGTACGGCGTGTGCGCTTTTGTGTCGAAAAAAGTCGGAGGGGGGGGGTTTAGAGAAAAAAAAAAAAAAATAAATAAAACACAGATTCCGACGAGCCGTTGAGAATATATCTCTGTACATCGACCCCATGTACATTATACATATTACAACAAACGACGGGCGCGCGTTTTACCCCAATGGACATTTATAACTCAGTCTCGTTATAATATAATACGTCGTGACTGCCCGTGTAAGTATATTATTATCACGCACATGCTTACACGTCGTAATACATAATAATATAATATCGCGTATATAATAATAATATATAGGCCGTAAACCGTCGTCGTCGTCGTCGGTGGTGTGTTATGATTTGTGTGTTTTTTTGCATATATATATATATACACGTACTTGCACGCGACGGCGTGTTGTTCGAGTGCGTATGAAAAAAAAAAAAAGGAAAGAGAGGGGAAAAAAAATCGAAAACCGAACGAATAAAAAACAAAAATAAAAAATACACTCTCTGCCCGTCATAATATCATTTATTATTATTATTATAACGTATATCGTGTGTTTACGTGCACTGCAGGTCGATGATCTCACACAGACTTGTTCGACGAGCGTATACTTTTAGTCGTGGGGTGGGGTGGGGGGGGCAAAATCGTTTTGAAGATAAATATTACAATATTGTTTCGTTTTCGCGTCAGATCTGTCAGCTCGTTAGGTTTATTATTGAAAACGAATTACAAAACGGTAGATAAACATAATATACAATTCTGAATTTTCCAAAAGCTATTTTTTTTTTTTTTTTTGAACCAGTCATAATTAGTGTATTCACCTTAGTCCCGTGGTTCCGGATCGGGTTTTACAATGTTACAATGTTTAGGGCCTCGCGGGGTTTGTGTATACACCCTGTGCCACTCTATACCAGTGGTTTTCAACTTTTTTTTGATTAGCGACCCCCAATTTTGTATTTTTTTTGACACGCGACCCCTTCATTTCAGTGGCGCAACCAAGGGGGGTGTTTCGGGTGTCTGGACACCCCCCTTAAACCATATGTATGTATGGAAATTTTAATCAATGAGCGTTGAAAAAAAAATGTTTTTAACTATATAATAATTATAACCTCTACTAATTCAGAAATAAATTTGAAACATGCTTTAAAAATTCATACTGTTGAATATGCGACGCTAAATTGTATTTATCTACAAACAACGTTATAAAAATGTTAAATTGTAGAAAAGGCCAGTAGATTTTGCTACATGAAATTTCTAATTAATGAATTCTTATTTTATGTTTAAATAATATTATAGTAGACATTTATAGGTAGACACTCCCCTTGAAAAAATCCTAGTTGCGCCACTGCTTCATTTCTTAATAAGCTTTACTTTTTTTTCCCATCAATTTAAACTATTGCTCACGTTTAAAACTGCATGCTCATGTTTTTAAGTTAAATGACTATATTGTACGTTTGTGCGTAAATAATTATAACAGACGGGTTAGTATAATTCGAAAAATAAATCAAAATCAATGAAAGAGACGAAAAATTTGCTGTAAGTCACACATATTAATGGAAAATCTGACCAATTCGTTTACAAAAAAAAAAAAAACCGATAGGCCTCTTAACTCATCTAAAACCCATTTAACTTACTCTTTCCACGCGGGCTTCGTTTGTGAGATTCTGTGCGTATGTACAACTCTTCCGCCGCGTTCACCAGTGACTTATAAAATTTCCCCCATTTGACCCATATTTATTACGGTAATGACGTTATAAAAACAATTATAATAATAATTATTATCGATAATTATTTGCTTGACGAGGTGTGCTGTATTGTGTCTGTGTGTGTGTACGCTTCGTCGTACGTTGTACATTAGACAATAACAATATACATATATAGTAATAATACAAATTATGTACACGGAATTAACGCTAAAAATGACACATTTCGGATAAAAAAAATGAAAAAAATGAAAAATAAATATGTATAGATAAAAAAAAAAAAAAAAAAAAAAATTAAATTGTATAGGAAAATTAAAAATAAAGATTAATAATAATAATAATAATAATAATAATAATATATGGAAAATAAAACTTTGTCGGAATCATGTACACGAATGACAACATTGTGTTTGATATTGACGCAAGTGACACATGTTCATTTGTTTCACGTTTTTGCAGTTGTGCTTGTTGTGATCCTTACATTCGTCTTCTGCAACACAAACCCGTATATTATATTACACACCATGTATTTATGTTAAAAAACCTTGTGTACCTAATAGTACAGATATTGTGACAACCATAATCTGTGATTTACGGTGTGAATACCGCGTTTACGATTCATATTACTTTTTACTAACCTTTTATTATAAATACGAATTTGGCTATTGTATAATATAATATGTTAAAAAAAAAATTGTAAAAAAAAGCCGGACATAATTCGCACCACGGATATTCTTCGCTACTCGGCGGGTCAGACACTCTTGGTGGGTTTGTGGAATTTTAAAGAAACGATAAATAATTTTTTCAATAATATGATTCTGAATGATGGAAGTTAATAATATAAAGAACAATAATAGTAGTCATTTTCAACACACCCATCAAGAGTATCTGACCCGAAGAGCGAAGTATGTCCGGCTTTCTCGTCTTTACTTTACTTTTATTTATCTAATAAATAAAGAAAGGAAAAAAATTAATGAGAAAAAATGTTAGAAAAATGTCTAAAAATTTTTTTTCACATTTTCAAAATTTCTTGCACCAAAATATTTCTCATATTATTGTCTACTTATGTATACATTTTCATAAAGTTTTGATCAAAAAATGATAGTATCCAAGTCTTTTTTTGTTAATTTTTTCCAACAAGTCACATATCAATCATACTCGTCGTAGTGACGTAGAGTAAAATTTTTCTTTTCTCGTGCGTGTAGTTCAATGTGAACGTCCCTAAGTTCGTTGTCAATGTCCATTCTCGGGGGGGGGGGGACAGAGAAAGGGTGTTTAATAAACACTGGTTAGTGGTTACGCGTCACATTGTACTTATTTGTGTAGCTAGATTTATTGTTACACAAAATACGCGCCGCAAAAAAAACATGTCGTTTTATCTCGTCTTGAGTAGCGGCGACGGGGGAGAATTTATACCTCCCTCCTCCACCCACGTGTAAGTCTACTTATAAGCCAGCGTAGTGGATTTCAGATAATTTTCTCCCATATTATTACATCTCATAAATACATTTTTTCGGTACAAATTATATATATATATATATATTCCACTATAATTGATATAGTTATGAATTTATAATAAATCCAGTTATTATTATAATTTATTTTGGGAATATTTTAATCATAATAATAATAATAATTTGATGTCGGTATAGTACTACTTGAATTGAATTTAAGCTTATAAAGCAATGTGACGAGAGAGTTGAAAATTATTTTTTCGACTTAATTTGAAAATCGGTTTCTGTTTTTTTTTTTTTTTTTTTTGAGTAAACGGTTGGATTCAATTAACTCGATTAACTACTTAGTCAACTACATGGGGTTCTATTTCAATCAGTGTTATTGCAGTTTATGAATAACATTTTATTTGATGACAAAAGCGTCAAGGTACTGCTGAAATAACATAAATAACATAAATAACAGTAATATTCGAAAAAGTAAACCTGTTTTTGATAAAACCGACGTTTTATAGTTTGCACAAAGAGGCTATGAAGATTTCTTTTTTTGAAAGGAAAAAAGTAAGTTAGGAAAATGTCCAAACATCCAGTGTATATTTGATACTATGTTGAGTTCAACATGCTTATATTTATGCGAATTATACACTCATGTGTATGTATACAGGTATATATTTGTGTACTATAATATTATAATGAAGGGTGTTCCGTGGAGGTATTTACCACGCTTAAACGTGATTCGCTATGTGGCATGACGTGCTACGCTTGTAAATATACGTTACAAAACACGAGCGTATTATAATAATATATTGTAGTCATCTCATATATTCAGAGTTAGAAGGTTACCTAAATCCCTAGTTTTGAACGAAGAAAGATAATCCCATTTTCCATCCTGTATAATGTATTTGAATTTTATTCATGTGCATTTTATAGAAGCATATTTTTGGCCAAAAAAATTTTTTTTTTTTGACTATTCGTATGTGCGTGGATTTTAAATTTCTTAGTTTAGTTAACAACTATATAGTTTCTATAGTTTCTAAAAGTTAAAAGAAAAAAAAAATAGTAGTTTTATTTTAATTATTCGCTTTAGATTGTGCGTTTAAGAGGGTATGATAATTTTGAAGTCTAGAGAAGCAGGGGAAGGGTATCATCCGGAGCTGATCTCAGGTTAATTAGCGTCTCGGGTATAAAGGAAATTAATGTACGCCGTCTCTCGTTTAACGTTAAGTATTCTTTACTAAAATTTCTCTTACTTTCTTAAAATCATATTTTTAAATTAATTTCCATTGCCTTGATAAATTCACGATCATCAGTACTCCATCTTAATGGTATTATAATAGGTATATATTATTCGTGTTTATCTAATACAATCAGACCAGACTTCCACGAACGCATAAGTTAAATGTTGAAAATATTTCAAAAAAATCACGTCCTACATAATTTTTTTGACTCTCCATTAGAATATGATCAATAGTGAGAAAAAAAGAAAGTGTAAAAATAATAATAAATGTTTTTATACTATTTTATATAGTAAAATAAAAAAGAAATTAAAATAAAAAATAAAATATTCATATAATAACTATAAGAAAGTATAAGAGACCTATTTTTCAGCCAGCTTAAAGCTAATAAAGTCCTCAAAAAAAAAAAAAAAAAATTAAAAAAAATTGAAGATGTTGACATAATAATTATTTTGAAAATAGTAAAATATTATTTGATACCTGTGATATCGTTTTTTTCCATGGCATCCCCCAAAATATTTCGATTTATTAATTTTATTTAAAAAAAAAAAAAAAGTATACACACACACTTCGGGTATTCTTTGCTTCTTGGGTCAGATACTTTTTGCGGGTGTGTAGAATTTTAAAGAAGAAACGATAAAAATTTTTTTTAAAGAAATGATAAAAAAAATGTGTGTGTATAAGTTTAAGTACTATTATTCAGACTCCGTTTCTTAAATGATTTGACTACTACCACATTAAGCAATACACGCGTATATATATATATGTATATTGTATATGTTAATAATCTGAGAGGGATTTTTTTTTTTGTGCTTTCGAATTGAGACAAAAAATCATTTTCCCAACTGTCCGAGTTGATACTCCAGTTTTATAATAATTTGTTCGAATTGAGTCCTATAACGATATATTATACTAGTAAGTTAAGTTCCACCCACAGTTATCTAACGTAAGTCTCGGCTTATCTGCAGGCATGCGTATTGTATACGATCGCGTATAAAACGAAGAACTAATGTTATTAATAAAGTAAACTATTTAAGTGATAAAGTGGTTCCACTAGACATGGAAAAAAAATCAATCGACTCGAATTTGTAAAACTTTTGTCATACAAATTTAATCCTATTATATGATATTTACAACACGAAAAAAGTTCAAAGACTAAAAGCCAAATTCGTAAATTGTTAAAAACGAAATGTTCGCAAAAAGAATTATTATTTTAAATAAAAAAATAAATAACAAAAGTGTTGACCAGTCCTAAGTCAGTGTCATATTGTGTAATTTACTACATTTTAGTGTAATCACATGAATGAAAAGGAAAATGTTGTTTAAAAAATATTTAAAAAGAAAGCGGGACATACCACGGACATTCTTCGCTCCTCGGGTCAGATACTGTTGGTAGGTGTGCAGAATTTTAAAGAAACGATTCTGAACGAAGGAAGTCATTAATTTAAAAAACAATAATAATCATAATTTTCAACACACTCACCAAGAGTATCTGCAGCGAAGAGCGAAGGAAAAAAGTCCGAGTACAAGAAATTTCCGGTTTATTAAAACTGGCAACTTTATTAGTATATACAATTTATAGAAATGGTTAGGTTAGGTTAATGTGTAATGTAAAATTCTTGTACAGCCGTTGTACTCAGTATAACCCTTGGCTTCTGCCTAGGCGAGTGTCGCAAGTATGGAAACGAAAGATTTTTTTGAGTGCATATTTTTTTTTTTTTTTTTTTTTTGTAATTAAATTAATTTAAATAAATCGTATACTCTTTTAATTAGTTTCAAATATTATGCTATTATATTTTTATATTTTGCTAGACTTAAATGAATTTTATTTTAAAAAGTCAAATAAATAAAAGAAATTTATACATTTGTAATCAACAGATTTTTTTTTTTTTTTTATTGCGGGACTTTTATTTTCTCGAGCAGGACTTTTTTTCCAGGACTTTTCGGCAGGACTATTTTCCCTCGATTCATTATACTATGTACTATGATATTGCGCGTTACACGTGGTAGTATAGATTATAAGTATAACAATTCGTACAATACGCGTTTTTACTTGGTGCGCACGGCTGTCCGGTGCAAGTCTTCATCACGGGCGGCCTGGGCTGATCGCGGCAAGCCGTGCCGGCCGGCTTGTTAGTGCCGTACCACACGCACTGCAGTATCCGGTACCTCAGTCCGTCCTTCTCGCACGACGCCGTACACTGAAACATGAGAAAAAAAAATGAAATGATATTAACCACCGGACCGCGTTTTGATTACGAATTCAGTGGTTCTCAATCATTTTTTTTTATTCCGCTAAAAGGTACGGTAATCATCATAAACTCCGGCTTTTGAAAAATTGTTTCACGGTAGGTGTGTGTGGGGGGGGGAAGTGATTAGTTAAAAAGAAAGGTCGGGTACTTTTATTTCCGGTAAACTGTCGAAAAGTACAGCGAACGTAGTTACTAGGCGAAATGTAGTTCAATTTTTTATCGGTTTTGTTCTATAACGGTGGTTCCTAACCTTTTTTTATTCAATTCTCCTCTTGTATTTTTTTAAAAATCTCATTTCCCCTCAAATTAGAGTATTGATTTATTTTCTTTTTTTGTTTGCCATACAAATAAATTATACAAAATAACTACGAGTATACGTATGTTTATACCTATAACTATTGAATTTTTATTTCCAGTAATTTTTAAATTAAACATAAATCAACTTAATGATTCAGAACATTAAATATAAAAACAAAATATTAACTATTAAAACAGAAATAATAATTAAATAATTTAAGTAGATTTAAAATTATTATTTTTTTTGAAAATATTAACAAAAAAAAAACCGTTACTGAATTTTTCCCTGTGTAGTATCTTAATTCCCATCTGGGGGGAGGATTCTCCACTGGTTGGGAACCACTGTTCTATAATAATGCGTTACAATACAATATCATCAGATACGTATAATATTATTTTACTTAAACCATATCCGTTCCTGCCATCGTCATTTTACATAGGGTGTCGAGTGAAAATATATCAAAATTGGTATTTATTTTGTTATCTGTTTACCCTTACAATTTTCACCCGAATTTCATTCTGTTTGTCGATTTATAATTTGATGTTATTAATGTTATCGTAAAATGAATACTAAATGATTACGTTTTGCACCAGAATTAATTAATTAGGTTTTAGGTCTTTCAGGCATTCGGGTGTTTGGAGACCGAAATATAAAACACAAATTTATATTCACATATTTAAAACCGTTGTTATAAGTAAAAAAATGTCATTTGAATTTAATTTAAAATTATTTTTAAGAAAAATAAAATCAATGGTAGCATAATAGCATTCGATGCAAAAAAAAAAAAATACTTAAAACTTAACGTATGGTATACATTTTAATGTTAAAATATTTATTCGAGTTTTGGGTTAACCCGATTTTTTTTCGGGTTATCGGTTAATAATAAGGGTAAGGCCGTAAGGGTGTTTCACGTGAAAATCATATGGGATTTTTAAAAATTAAAAGAAATTTTAAGGGTTTATAAGAGTATTAGGGGTTAGGGTTAATTCGGGTACAATACGTACAAAGCCTTAGTTATCGTGTGTGACGTTTCTGGTGGTTGGTGAACCGCTTGAATATCGTTTAGTGAAGTCAAGTTTTACGTGTACATACAAATCACGACTTATCCCCCCCCCAAAAAAAAAAAAAAAAAAAAAACTGTAACTGCTGTGTTTTGAGCGTGATATTATATAATAGGTAATTAATAACGATTGGATGTGTTTTAATTTACTAACATTTTGTGTATAAAATTATAGCATACACAAACATATTAATCGAATTGAATTCGTCATTCGAGTAAGAATTGTATATTTTTATTATCGAAATTGTGTGTGACAATAATTATTGCGCTTAACAAAATGTTTAGCGAATAAATACTATCTGAGAATTCACAGAACCTTATAATAATATATTATATAAATTACGTTTTTTTTTTTTTTTTTTTCTATTAGATTTATTTATACGTTATTCTGCAGGCTTGTTCTGAAGTAATTTGGTTCCGTATAGAACGTGACGTTTTTGTTATTTATTTACTTTTTTTTCGTTTCAATTTATTCTTTACATACTCGATTTTGTATGAATAAACGAGAAAAAGTAGAATATGTGATTATCTACAGCACCAGTGCTCGTTTTACTATATACATACGAAAAAAATAAGGAAAAATAGTGCTCAACGGTTTGGTTATTGTTTACATTTCTCCGTTTTTCTCACAAGGGTTTTCTCGAAAAATACCCGAAAATCAAATTTAGATTATACAGGAATAGTTCGGGGGGTTTTGGTGGCTTTCACGGCGACCTCATACATTTAGATTATGCATTTCGTATTCAATATTTCCAAAATCGATCGGCGCACACAAAGTATAAGGTTAAACGCGGCAAAGAGTTTTTTTTTCAAAAAGCCGTGTATAGGTATTAGTAGGACTTATAGGAGTTTGTATGTTTTTCAAAAATCATTCAAAACAAAGCTGAGTAATATAGAAATGCGTTTAATAACACCAAGAGTTGAATGCAGTTCTCTTTAATTAGCGTATTTTCCATGTTCAACTATTTTTTTTCTATATAAATGCATATTTCAGTTATATTATTTTAATTTTAAGTGCATATTTCACATATTTTTCGATATTTAATTTGAGCTTTCTTGATTTCGGAAAATTTTTCCTTGAATAACTCTGAAGAGATTAAAATATACTATTTGATATTTGATTTATTTAAATGTAAACTTAAAAAGAATAAAGATTAAAAAAAAAAAAAAAAAATCATAAATAATAATACTTATTAGTTATTATAATATATAATACAATACAATTTTTAAATATTTTGAGTTTTTACAGTAAAATTAATGTTTTATAAGAATAGAAAAAAATAGTAATACAAGTAAACTCCAATAAAATTCAATTTTATTTTAAAATATGCATATTTATGTGAAAAACCTCAAAATATGCGAAAATATGCAAACTAAAATTTTATTATTGAACTCGTTAGATTGTGATTCGAATTTGCAGCTCATCCAGCAACTTTTTTTAATGCACTCAGTAAAAACATGTGAACGCATGAACTTCCGGGCCCTAGTGATAACTATCAACAGTCGTATTAAAAAAGCCGGACATACTTCGCACGACGGGTGGGATTCTCTTGACGGGTGTATTGAATTTTAAAGAAACGATAAATAATTTCTTCAATAAAACGATTCTGAACGAGGGAAGTTAATAATATAAAAAAAAAATGTTAGAAAAATGTTCAAAATTTTTTTTTTACATTTTAAAAAATGTCTTGCGCCAAATTCTTTCTTATATTATTTTCTATCTATGTTTGAATTTTCATATAGTTCGGATCAAAAAATTATAGTTTCCGAGTCGTTTTTGTCAAATTTTGGGTAGTTTTTTTCCAAAAAAAAATAAAAAATTAAAGAATTGAGAAATTCAAAAAATGACCTCTTTAAAGTACAATCTAGAGGCAAATCCGGTTTCAAAAAGTTACTGATCGAAACTTTTGGACAAGTATTTCCATACAAAAAATTGTACACAGAAAAAAATAAACATCATTGTAAAAACACTAGCTTCTTCACTTCGTTCAGAATCTAAAATACAAAAGTACTTATAAATAACGTGTTGGTATTTTTACAAATAATAATATATGGTTTGGGTGAAAATTAATATTATTTTTTGTGATATCGATTCGGCCGCTGTTCACTACAGTAACATTCCATACCGATGATGAAAAAAGCCGCTGGGCGCAGTTTACATAAAATATTTATTTATTTTTTTTTAAACTATGTAGATTGTAATCAGGGCGTAGTTTACATAATTATTACACTCTTTTCGTATAAAATTATAATCATCGGGGGCGCAGTTTTTACATAAAAAAAAAAAAACGTTATTTGAGCTCATTTTACTTGTGACCCGTAAACTCGTGGAACGTATACATACATATACAATTCCGAAACTAAACTAAAATATAGGCGCTGTACTTAAGGGAGTTTTGAGTTCAGAGATATTTTTTTTATAATTACAAAATTGTAATTTCCTGTACGAGTAGAGTGTATTTTTTTTAAAATTTTTCTATCAAAAACATTTTTTCTGGGAATACGAAACGACAAAAAAATTTCGAGTATTCACCATCGATCGATTGTTAATTACGCAATATGTAAAATATGTATATTATGAATTCATAATAATAACTGACTGAGCAATGTTGTTACTAATAACTGAGTAATAATGTTTAAACTTTTGGGTAAACCGAAATCAAAATTGTTTGTTACCTTACTGTATTTATAATAATATTATTCCACACCGAAGTGTCACTTGCACAATATAATATAGTTTCTGCGTTTATTCTGAACTCTTTGAAATAATAATTTATCTTGGCAATTGCAGTACTCGAGGGACGTAATGTTCGCGGACACAGTAGAGAGATTCGACTTTTTGGATAAAGAACAAAAAATAAAACCGAGGAAAACAATTTAACTGAAAAGCGTATACAATAATTAATAGGTATAAAATTAATTAAATACATTTATTATTACATACATTATTAATTAATTAAATCGTTAATGATATATTAAACGTTTTCAAATCATCGGAGTATAATAATTAATTATAATCGGTAGGAAAATTCCTATATTTATGTGATATTTTATTTTTTGTGAAATTCCCTTGGAAAGAAAAAAGAAACCGTGTAACATGTGGAGAGTTAATGTATTTTTAAAATATTTTAAACCGTTAAAAAATCAAATGAGAAAGAGTCAAAGATAAAAAAAAAAAATAAATAAATATACACACGTTACATTTATCATATCATACGAATATGCAGAAATAATAATTATATCAACAACATCGTACTTGACAACTAATAAATTGAATACACATTTCGGAAAATTACACTACACATAATATATTTTTTTTACTCATTTAATATGTTATAAGCAAAAATCATCTCTGCTTATACAATGGAAATATTAAATTTTAATGTACATACACAGTATTATAACGCTATCTGATTTATACGACTTCGTTCGAGTCAAACCGAATCTTTTTTTTATTCTGATTTAGTATTTATATTATACTTTGAGTGCATTCTCGTCGATTTCCACTCTCATTTATTGAATTATTTATTATGATTCAGATATATCTGTTGTAGAAACCGCGCCTTAGACCAGGTCTTTAATCTATGTACGTATTTTAAGGTGTCGTGATATCCCAATTAGTAGGTGAATGTTGGTATAGCAGGGCTTCAAACCGAAATAGTTTTTTTCGGTTAATGGTTTTCGTTCTTTTGATATTTCTTTTGGTTTTAAAAACCTGTTAATATCGTTCTTATGTTTTCCGGTTAATTTCGTTTTTCATACTTATACTTTACAATATTCAATCAATAATAAAATATTAATTAACACTTACAGAGTCTAGTTGTAACAGAGATAAAAGCATTGACATAAAAGTAATGAGTGATAATCAATTTATTTTCTAGGTATCATTTTACAAATGTAAAATTGTAGATTTTTAAAGCTTTTGTTTTCGCTTTACACATATTTTGCATTTGACACAGGAAAAAAAATCGAAGCAAATATTTAGTATATTAAATATCCATATATACGTATATGTATATTATACACACATTAAGTATTTTTATTTTTTTTTTATTTAATTTAATTTCACATACATATGAGTACTGGGCCCCACTGAGAGGACTCGTGTGGGGGCCCAAAGTATATGTACATATTATAATAATTTACAATTGAATCGTTTAGATCTTTAACGCTTAGCTGTTATTTTTTCGAAAACGAAAATGTGTCTGTTATTAATGTTTTATATGCTAGTCAATTTTTTCTACTGAAAAGCGTACATTTTCCCATTAGAATTTTTGACTGAACGGGGAGGGGTTTGAACTCCCCAAATTCTCCCTCTTGCCTACGCGCCTATACCTATACTGGTGGAGTTAACGGATGACGACGAATAATATGCACACGAGCTGTGTACGGTCATCACAAATAATTTAATCGAATGACGACGACGTGCACGTTTTTCGCGCGAATCGAAAGACTTCGCCCCCTCCTCTCTCTCTCTCGTTCTTATTTTTTTACGCTTATTTCTTTTCATTTGTTTCTTTTCCCCTTTTGCTGCGAGCGTTCGTGTGTACATGCACACGCACTCACGCTCTCTTATATATAATATTATATAGATATATCGTTTGCATTATTTATCGTCATCGCGGCACTTACCTCGGACCATTCGCCCACTTTCCAAGTGCCTTTGCACTGATCGTTGTAACATTCTTTCCGGTTCACCGGTTTTTCGATCCCGTGGCACGCCTCGTCCGATACAGTGGCTCCGTCTGAATTCTGACAGTACACGCTCCGTCTCTGCATCGCTGCGCAAAGTGAAAAAAAAATAAATAAAAATAAAAATAAATATAGAGTAAAAAAAAGAAAAAAAGAGAAAAAGATAAAAAGTCGACGCGTTTAAAAATTTAAATATCGTTAAATATTTATACGTCTCGGGTCTGAATCGGACACGACGACGACGTCGAGAACGTACGCGATTAATATACGTAAACTATTTGTGTCTGTGCACGCGAAGCGATTCGAATAGTTTTAGACGTTTAAATCAGTGTTTCCCAAACTGTTGGTCGTCAGCGGAAAGAATATTTATATAGAGGGGCCATACCGTACACTGTTACGTATACAGTGAATTGAAGCAATCAAATGGAATACGCTAAGAGTGACCATTTTGAGAAAAATAAAATTATTTTTCTTATTTGGTTGGTATCACTTTAAATTTTCATATTATCATATTAGATAAGATATTATACAAAACAATAACATTAATTTTAACATGTATGATAGCAGTTCCTTATCAGTGATCCGATTGAGCAAGGGATACAATATTTCGATACGGTAATTTGATTCTTTTCAATAGGTCGCTCTAAGCGTATTCCATTTCAATGCTTCAATTAGGTATAACGTAAGGCCACGGGTTGCAAAATACCTCTATCTGTAAAAACGAAAATGCTGATGTAATATATTCGTATTGTATGGAAAATATTGTTGATAATAAATACATGACTAAGCTATATTATTATACAGGCATAACTAACTAAATATTTTTTAGAGGGAATATTCAATATTATTTTGATGAAATGTTTAATACTCAAATTTTCTTTTATATTTTTCACCTATACTATGAAATATATTATAAACATTTGAATTTTAGAGTAACGTATATACTATAATAATAGTATTAATCGACTACTCTCTGTTCCACACGGCTTTTTCAAATTACGAATGATTTGGAAATGATGATAAATCACTAAAAACTATCGGTCATACAATAACAATTAAGATACCAACAACTTAAAAGAAAAAAAAAATCATATGCAATAATATTATAATAATATACTCGTATTCTCTTTGAAAATACGAAATTATGATTAATTGCTCAAATGGTTGTTAATTAGGAAAACTAAAGTATTTAAAAAATTTTACAGATGAAAATGATTATAAATCAACTTTTTTCATAAAAACTATGTTTAATTATTATTTTAAATTGTACCTATGTAAAAAAAAAAAGCCGGACATACTTCGCACGATGGGTGTACTTCGCACGACGGGTGGTATTCTCTTGACGGGCGTATTAAATTTTAAAGAAACGATAAATCATTTCTTCAGTAAAACGATTCTGAACA
>JAIPRM010000696.1:32593-49546 GCA_025469315.1 Stegophylla sp. TES_Ste_2020 | reverse complement strand
AACGATTCTGAACGAGGGAAGTTAATAATATTATAAAAAAAAAATTTTCGAAAAATGTCCAAATTTTTTTTTCACATTTTCATTTTTCGCCAAAATCTTTTTTATAGGATTTTCTATCTATGTTTAAATTTTCATAAAATTCTGATCAAAAAATTATGGTTTTCAAGTTGTTTTTGTCAAATTTTGGGTAATTTTATCCAAAAAAAAACATTGAAGAATTGAGAAATTCAAAATATGACCTCTCTAAAGTACAATCTAGAGGCGAATCCGGTTTCAAAAAGTTATTGATCGAAACTTTTGGACAAGTGTTTCTATACGAAAAGTTGTACACAGAAAAAAAAAAAATAAACATTGTAAAAACACTAGCTTCTTCACTTCGCTCATAATCTAAAATTTAAACACCTAAAAATAAGTAGTTTAAGAATTATACTTTTGTCACGATTCAAAAACATATATATAAATAATAAACACTTATTTATTTAAAAATATTTTTGTCCTATATTTTATTTTGTTAAATATGGTCACCCTATGCTAACCTTTAACTTGAACACGAAATCTACCGATGTTTATCGTACACAAATTTACATTGTGTGGTTCATTGTGAATTAAAACCTCTGAAAATTATACGCAACAATTAAAAAATAAATAGTATATGGATCGCGAGGAAAAAAAGCGATGGAAAAGATATCAAAAAAAAAACAAAAGCAAATCAGAATAACTGTATTAACTACTTTTTCAACAAACTCTAACCTAACAACTCTTTCAACAACCCTATACTTACGATTTTTGAAATGAGTCAATTAATAATATTAAAAGGTCCAAAATTCAGTGGTTTGTTATAAGTTATACCTTCTAACCAAATACACTTCTTAGAAGTATCCGGTTTCATACTTGAAATCCAAATAGTGAACACACCTGAATAATCACAATAATCACAATAATAACCTGAATACCAGAATAATCACTTAAATTATGTTTTTCCCGAAATATTTAGCATTCTTTTAAATATTTTGTCTGTGAAAATTACCGATCAAGTCCATGTTTAGTTTGTTTATAATAAAAAAAAAATGTTTGTTTAAATTAAAAATAATTAACAATAAATGTATACCTATAGAATATGACCACAAATTCTTCACGAGCAAGTAATATGATACACCAAAATAAGAAACGTGTACTCAAACAAAATAATTTTTAATATTAAGGTCACATTATTTAGGTTAACGTCTCGTTATTAAATAAATAATAATATTATAAAATAAGTACTATCTAATTTTTATCCAAGTCTCTTATATTTTATAAATAAAATTAACTGTCAAAATATAACAACAGATCCGCGATAAGCGATTCTTTTTACCAGGAGGCAGGATCTGATTCTCGCACGCGCACATGGCCGGTACAAGTCAACGAGACGATATTATGTAAAAGATCATTTTTCATTTTACATCTATGAAGACCTAAATGCCTGACAAAAATTTGGATACATACTTAGAATGTTCCTATTTTAATTTTGTAAAAAGATTTGAATTTATTGACTTCTTTTCTAAGTTATTACGGGAGTCGATTTTTAGTTAAATATTCCAACTTTTAGAAATCAAATTAATATTAAATATTTAAATTTTTAAACATTTTAACATACATTTAAAAAATACTTCTAATTAAAATACTAAAAATCGGTTCTCGCAATAACCTAAAAAAGAAGTCGATAAATTCAAATCTTTTTACAGAATTAAAATAGGAACATTCTAAGTACCCTAATTTTTGTCAGGCATTTAGATCTAAATCACCAAAAAAATATGCCGCTTTCAACCGCCTTAAACATCGCTGTGCTTCACTCAGAGCCGGACACTCCAAGACCGAATATTATAACGCACAATATTTTTTTAAGAACGTACCAAAGTGGCAGCATATTATTTTTGTATACACACGGGTTGTCATTACACCAAATAGGTATACAAAAATGTATTGAACTTTCATCGACGTTTTGATTCGCTATTTTTTTTCACAGTATCACCTCAGGTACATAATAAAGCGAAAAAAATAATTTTATGAAATTAATTAAAGTAAAATTTTTATTATAAACTCAATTAAAATTCACTTAAAAATTGTATTTATTTCAGTGGTGGCTCATGGATCACTTTATTTTAATTATATTTAATTTTATGTATAGTACAATTTTACTTTAAATATTATAGCATTATATTTCTTCAATATTTAGATGTATGTTGTATACGGAAAAAAGTCCCCGAAATTTTTTTTTTTGGACAATCGGCGTACAAACACCTAATAAAGGACATATCTTACAAACAAGATTAAGAAATTTGCGTCAACAGTTTTATGAGAAGGAATTAAGTATTGCCAATTTTTTAAAAAATATAGGGCATAAAATAAGATTGTTGTTGTTTTCCCAAATTTAACCTCAAACATCTCATGGAGGTCACAACATATTCAAAATTGAAAAACATGGCAAATGACAGAAACTTATGGCTATCACGACAAGGCGAGGCCTTTAGATGATGATGATGAAAATAAGATTAAAATGTGATTAAGTATGATATTGTTTATAGTTTTTTGATGTTCTCAAGATATTTTTTTTTTTTTGTATAATGTAAATATATATTAATATACATATATATATCGACATTTTTGTATAAATTGACCGATGACGTGATGTGATAAATAAAGGACATAATTTTAAATGTTTTATTTTCCGGCTGTGTTCCGCAAAAATCTTTTATAATGTTGAGTGTTCCGCAATTTGAAAAAATATAATCTGTTGTAACATTATATACACATAAATTAAAATGTGAGAAAAAACTTGTTTTTTGATTTTAAATAAATACTGGGGACTTTTTTTCCGGGGATTTTTTTGACCGGGGACTTTTTTTCCGGTATTCAGTGATAATCATAAAATTTTAATAGTATTAAGACATTTTTTAGTACCTATTTACTCATATATTATTTTAAGGCAAAATATAGAGCAAAATAAAAATGGTTAAGGGAAAAATTTGAATAACAAACATGTGGTCTTAATTTTAAAATAAATATATAAAGACTGAATTCAGAGAGGGGGAAACGATTCCTCATTACCTCCATTACCTCTCCCCTGAATCCGCCACTAGTATCATACCGATTATATTATGACAAATCCATCCATTAATAACGCACCTTTAACTAAATATAAATTTAATAAAATAAAATATTTAAAAATAAGCATTTTAAAATTACATAAAATGCAAAAGAAAAAGCTAAAAGGGTTGAACCCCCCCATAAAGATTTTTCCAACCCCACGAGACTTGCTGTTTATAAACTTTTATTATAATAACACAATTTTATTATGTTGTTTTTTTCTGGATACCCGTTCGTTCACAATTATTTATAAATATAAATTCGTAAATGTAAATTAATAATCGTCTGTATCAACTAAAACAAAAATTCGAGGACTTTTTTTCCGGTATTTCGTAGCATTTTTCATACAACAAATATATTTTGTACAATTTGTTTTTAATTAAAAGTTTACGATTTACAGTGAAAATTAAAGGCAAAATAATAGTTAAGTGTCTGTCGTCTGAGCAGAACGCTATATCATCGATTCATTGCAGGCGGGCGTTAGTGCTATGCAGGTGTGAACTGATAGGTATTATGAAACACCAACACTGTGATCTATAGACTTGTTTTATATACAAATAGAAAAACAATTCTTGAACTTTATTTGTGCGCTTTTCATCTTTTCATAAATATGAAATCTATATGCAGTTACTGCACGACGAACTCGTAGGTCGGCGCATTATTATTATAATAAGTTGTGTCTATACTCTATACTCGATTTAATTTCGAATAACCTAACTGTGATAGTAATTAAATAAATACTATTATGATAATAAAGTTTAGTATCATAATATTATTTAAATTTTTTTGCAGTTTACAGCAATATTATTATTATTTATTAAATTATTAGATGATTGGTGTAAAATAATTGGGAGAATTATGGAAAAACATTTTGATTGGGAATGGGGACTAGAAAATCGTGAAAATCTCTTCAAAAACACAGTAATATTGTACTTGATCACTAAATAATAATCGCTTCGCGAAGGAAAAATAATTTTCAACGACTTGGGTATTACAAATATTTCAGACCGACGTCCAGAAACGAGGGACGAGCGGGGGACGGTCGGTCGATAGGTTTCGTTGGTTTCTGTCCCCGTGCCTGCCGAACATCGTGCCGTCAGCCGCTAACCAAACGGGTCTACCCCTCGTCCCGCGCGACCGTGCCGACCGAATGGCCGGCCGGCTTACTTGCAGCTGCTAGTTGCTACAAGCCACACCCGATGCCAGACTCGTGTTCAGTTCCAAACTCGGCAGGCCGCTACCCCGCGTTCACCGCCCGACCTAGTATTTGGGAAAATACGGTGTCCGTACTCGCGACCAAACAGCGAGAGTTCGTCACTGAACACGAGTCTGGCTTCGAGCCGCCGTGCGGCGGTCGCGCTACAATGCGCACAACGTCCGTTTTGATCGTCTGCGCATGACTCGGCGGCCGCCGACCTGGACGCGGCCCCGACCATTGCTTTGTTTCGTACTTGATGTGAAGGCAGATGGTTGTGCTGGTTCTGCTGCTTTCAACAACACCCCCCCGCTAAAATACACCATATTATAAAACTTCACAGTCTTCTCTCAGACTCTCGTTACGTACCAAGTATTATTTTAATCCCTACTTTTTGATGCTTTGACATTGTTTTATTCAGTATTAACTATAGTTATTTAAAAACGTTGTTATTCGTTTTACCCATTTTTTTTTTCTATTAAATTTTGTAAATGTTTTAATTACAAGGTGAGATTTTTTTTAGATTTTTTCAAATCTATTTTTCATTTTGACTAATAAACTTTTTCATATTAAGGACTGTGATAAGAATGGCGGGAGACAACCAACATTTTTGTCTTCGCTGGAACAACCACCAAAGCACATTAATAAGCGTGTTCGATACGTTGCTGGAGAGCGGCACGCTGGTAGATTGTACCTTGGCAGCAGAGGGTCAATATTTAAAAGCCCATAAGGTCGTGTTGTCCGCCTGCAGTCCATATCTAGAGGTGAATAAACGGAACATTTACTTTATGTAACATTTTGTTACTATTGTTATTTTTTTTAATTGTTACAAAAATCATTATTATTATGTGTTTAATGGTCTGTGTGCCTACTGTCTGATAGTAGTCTCATTTTGAAATAATTTTTAATTAATAACAAGTACCTGTGCTTCTATCTACTTTTAAATTTTAAACTTCTGTCATTACCTCATTGTTCAACATTTAAATCTGTTCATTATTCCAGAAAACTAGGAAACGTGGATAGATATTTCTATATTTGACTAGTTGACTGGCGATATAGATATCTCTAATGTTTACTATGTTCAACATTTTTTAAATGAATATTTTTTGTTTTTAATTGCTGCATCTTTTTGCTACTCTCTGTACTCTACATGTGATTTCATTATAGTTTATATTGACCTATAATTGTTTTATATATAATATATATTTTATATACCTATTTGTAGAGGAATGTAAACATCAGTTAAGATAAATATTTACAGGCTTCAATGCACTTAATATTATCTACATTTCATAACAACCTTGTCCAGAGTTATTGTAAAAGTATATATTATATAGCTTCATGGAATAGTGTTATTTACCTTTTCCTATGAAAGAATAATTTAATAAGTTTATTTATTGTTAATTTGATTATCATTAGATATACAAACATAATAAAAAGCAATAGTAGCGGTAATCTCTTGGACAAAAAATGTATAATGCTTTTCAATTAAAAACATTTTGATTGACGCTGCTAATATTACTTTGTTCATTTTTATATTATAGTAGATATATGCGTATACAAGATGAATGTGATATAAAGTAGAATCTAAATGGTCTTAATGTATAATCTATATATAAGTGATTCAAATTTTATGAAAATATATTTATATTAGGTACCTATATTTTAACTATAGCTGAAAAATGTTGGTAAATATGAATTTATTACTATCAAAATTAGGACCCATTCACAATAAATTGAACTGGAAATGAATATTTATGTTAGAATTTCTTATTATTGTAAATAACAACTGAGAGAATGCTCGTACATCTGCCAAAAATTTATCGTATTCTGTATATCTGTTCTAATGACATGCATCTGATATTTAATACTTCTCATAATATCTATTTTATTTTTATTTTTGTAATTTGCATCTATATACATGTGAGAGTTATCTATCATTATTTAATTATTTTTTTAATTTCTTTTAACCATTATACAAATGGTCATTGTAAATTTTATATTAATTTACCCTTCAAGGTGGTTTCACATGAAGTGAATGTCCGCCGTGAACATTCCCTAAAAATTAAACAGCTATATTTAAATGGAGGTATTCAGACTTGTATGAAGACGAATAATCTCGTATAGAATGTTGTAAAGTTCGCAAGAAATTGAAATTGTTTAATTTTAAGCAAACATCTGCTAGGACTACATAAAATTAAACGCATTGTTATAGCTGACATAAACTTTTCACGCAAACGTTTGCCTTCGGGTCATTCAAATTTTGACACTGGTCATTCATTGATGTGATTTTATACTTAATAATTTTTAACAAATTAATATATTTTATTGTCAATACATCCATAAACTTATTACATAATAATTTATAATATAAATATGGGATACGACATACAAGAACTTATTTTAGTTTTGTAAAAAATTCTATTTGGAATACTCATATATAATGTATAAAATATCTGCTCCACGTCACGTTTTGTGCAAAAATAAAATGTAAATTGAATCGATAGTCAAACAAGTCAATTGTTTGATTCGTAATTTGACTGGTATAATGTTCGCAGGTTATTCGCATCCAACAAATAATTGCTACGCGTGAAATTTTTTACATTTTTTACACATTCGCTACATGTGTAACCACTTTAAATGTCCTTTTATGCTTTTAAAGTTGTGACCTATGAATGTTGTCATTATTTTATAGATTATACCTTATATTTCTACTCATTTTGTTTATAATTTATTGTTGTAAAAGGCTTTTAATTTATAGTGATACAATAATTCTTTGCATATAGGAATTAATAATTTTTGTTTACTTATATATATATATATATATATATATGCACTTTGAACCAAAAGCATTCATAGTTATTTCAGAAAGTGACAAAAATTTCGAAAAGTTTTGTTTTTGACATGTTATCTGAGAGAAAGTATAATTAATAGTAAAGTGTAAAGAATTCAGAATCCAAATAAAATTCTTATTTTTTTTTCTGCTAACAGGTTTGGCGGTAGCGCACAGACATTCCTCATGACCGATTTGATACCATTTAATTTTTTTTATGCGATAATTTTTTTAGAACCCTATATCTATTGAGTGTATGAACTTGTTTTTATTGTCTAAAATATTGTCATTAAACTTTTTACTTATTTCATTCTTTTCTCTGTATTTTAATGAATTATTTTTTTTATTTTTCAGCTTTTATTGAGCCAACATTATGAAAAGCATCCGATTGTCATTCTCAAGGATGTTAAGTTTCAAGAACTTAAAAGTATGATGGATTATATGTACAGGGGGGAAGTGAATATTTCCCAAGACCAGTTAAGCACGTTCCTGAAAGCTGCAGAATCACTGCAGATTAAAGGTCTCACTGATGGTGGTGGAAATGAGGATGGTACTCCTAACACAACACCAGCCAAGGCACCTATTCCCGCCCCAGTTAGAAAACCAGTACAACAGGCTGTAACACGTGGTCCGTCTACAGCAGCACAGGGTTTAACGATAGAGAGGAGGCCAGAAAGTCCACACATTCGGTCTCGTGACGATAGCGCCTCACCTACGCCAAGGAAACGCAGGCGCAACCAGCGCAGGCCGTCTACAAGTGACGATCCTGACAGTCATATTGATACAAGCAACTCCTGTGATGTTCCGCCCCTTCAGTCCGGAGCCCTGAGCGGCGTCGGTGTTCCTAACATTCCTGCCACCATAACTAAGGGTGCACCGTTGGACGACGGTGATCATGAGACTGATAACAGCCGCATCAACAACCACGATGCATCAGCTGCTGAAGGTGTGGCAGGACCAAAGATCGAACCAACAGGTGAACTGATTGAACCTAAGACTGAGTATTTGGAAGATATAAACAACGAGGACAGTATAGAAGATTTGACGCTGGATGATGATGATGATATGGAGAACAGTATGGATATGTCTAGAGCTGGCCCATCACATGATAACTCAAACCAAAGTATGATTGTCTTAGATCTCATTTAAAAAAAAAAAAAAAATGTTTATTTTAATTGTATTTTTTTTAATATTAGGTTTTGGTCAGTGGCCAATGTCTGGGAACCAAACAACAGATGAAGTGTTCATGTCACAAGAAGGAAGTGGAGCTCACAGGGATACTCAAGGTAAGATTCGATTTTGATATTATGACTTCTGAGCGTCTTGACGATTGGAAGTTATTGGAGAAATTTGGTAGATTTTTATTTTTCTAAATTTGACATTTTGATCACAGCGTTGATCAACTGGTGGTAATTTAATTATAATTTATATTCTCCAAATTTTTTCAATTTTTATAATAAAATTATAGCTGTGGCAGAACCTTAGGTAAGGTTTACATGTGGCATTTTTTGTTGTAATCAAATTGTATAGCCACATTTGGACCCAGCCTTGGTTCAGTTTGAGCTTTGAATGGTACTTTTTTTTTTTTTCTGGGCACTTTTTGGCTGTTATTTTAGTAACCTCTGCGGTGTAGGAGATTTGCTAACCACTATTACTTTGTACATATTTTTTTTCTTTTTAATTTTGCAATTACTGTTCCTAATTATCTTAAAACTAAATAAATCTTAAGAGAAACTTCTCATTATTAATAAGTAGGTCAAGAGGTATCTCTTATATATTTTTATATTTATTTTAATGGTAAGTTAATATTAAAATATTGCTTTTGATAATTTTTAGATCCCCTTTAAAAATCTCTGTTTGGATACATTTTTTTACTTATACATTTTATTTTCCATACTATTCTCCTGTATTTTTACTTTCTTTATATCTTTGTTGTTCAATCTGTCAAAAGTTGGACTAGAGCGAAAGGAGGCTCGTAAGTTATTCTTTTGCGGCAGATTGTCATCTTTCTTGTTCTTCCTTTCACATTCTTCCCTTTGAATTACATTTGATTGATACTTAATTTACTTTTTAGAAATTGGTTTATTTTCTACCTATCTTTTCTAAACCTAACTATTCAAAAAGTATTTCTCTTTGGACCCATGAACTTAAGTTTTTGAGCTTGTGTTTTATAGGTTCTGAGGTCCTGAGAAACACTTCAAATTAAATGTCCTTACAGGGGTTTTTAAATCGCCTAATTCCACTTAATTTTTTTATGTATTATGTATACATATTAAATTTATAACAATGGTGAGGTGGTCATTGGTTGTAGCAGGGGATATGGGGAGTAGTTATTAAACATAAGATGATCTGTACTGTTATCAATTTTTACCAAGTGTCTTTTAAAAATAAAAAAAATCCAACGCTGTTTTAAGAAAATTCAATTCAACTACTTGAACAAATCATTCACATTGGTGTGCCGAAATACGGTAAGTATAAGGTAAACGGTAAATAGGGATCCTCCGTACCTTTTCTTTTGAATTCCTATATTTCCTTTTACATCTTTCTTCTTTATTTTTAGATTTATTTGTTTTATATATATTTACAAATATACATTTATATTCTTTTAAGAAAGGCCCTTTTTAGGGCCTTGTTTTTATTAATTGTATTATTTTTTAGCAAAGATAGGGTGTGTTTCAGTCCATTGGTTTCTCTTTATGTAAGGGTTTGAACGCATTGTGGTTTTTGACTGGTTGATCTATAAAGAACCAACTGATTGAAAAACTTGCTTTGCGTTTAGACCATAAGAGGTGTCGTAAGTTGTTTCTTGTGTACTACTGGTATTTACTTACTATAGTACCCATGAGTATTAGTTAAAATTTATCATATAAAGAAAAAAAGATATTCCTATATTTCGAAAGTATTACTTTCGGTCATGATTCTTATTTTATTTTTCCTTACATTAACCTGTGTCTGGTATCTTTATACCTGTAAATGGTGTTTCTAAGCCAGCTAAAGAGAATGTGAGTGATATAAATGTTGATAATGGTAATAAAATAAATCTTTCAGAGAACTAGTGAAATAAGTGAATTTATTCAGATATTACTGAAAAAATACAATGTTAGCTCTGTATTATTACATGTATTATGATACTGATGCTTTATTAAAAATTTTTTATGTTAATGTATGTGAAGACTGAGGATGAAATGTGATAGTTTTTTCTAAGATATAATTAATGGGAAAGAATTTTAAGGAGGTGATTGGAAAGTATATTGTGAGTAAAAAGTATTAAAGAGTCTTCAATTAGTTTTTTTTTATCTTCAAAACTTCAAGAATTTATCTACAAAGGTAAGTGTTTTATATTATTTTGAATTAGTGTTCCAACATTCATATTTTCTGAATACATATGAGGAGTAGAGTGACTTAGAATAAATACTTTGGGAAAAATACTGTAAATACTTTAATTGTAACTAATGGCCATAGCTGCCGGGTTTATTTGATCAATAAAAAAAAAAAAAAAAAAAGAATTTTTTTTAAAAATATTTCATATATATTATATATATTTATTTATTTATCATATGTATTCACAAATTATTAATTTATGCAGTTGGATCACAGTAGGTTAAGTTTTTAAGCTGGTAAAATAATATTTCTCTTTAAATGTTCCATTTGGCTCCAAACTGGGAATTGCGAAAGTTGCTCCCAAACATTTATATTAAAAATATTTCTGGTTAGTCCCTATTAAGTATTACTAATTCGCATCAATTTCAATTATTCATATCCCTAAAAATTTCAGAATTAATGATCGATGAAATAATTGTTGAATTCAGAAACCTTTATATTTAAGATTTGGCATTTTATTCATAAATTAGATAACTACATTAGAGAACCTTCTACAATGACATTTTTTTTTATAGAATTTACCATAATACAATCTATAGTAAAATAAATGCTAATTGTGATCGATGGTCTTTACACAATTTGGTGAGTTATATTTTACTATCTTCACAGATAGCAAAATAAAGTTAATGAAGTCGCTTTTATAATTCGTCTGGTCTTTTAAAATGAAGTGATCACTATCTGCTATTAGCACTATTTGAAATTTAAAACAATCCAAGTTGTGTTGTCCGTCGAGTTGCATAGCATTTGTTTTACTATGGTATAATTTGTAAAATGATATGTAGCCTCCAAATTCATATAAAATTAAAACTAAACAAATATATTCAACCTTCAATTATAAATTAGTGTTTTATAGCTTTTTCGAATATGTGAGGAGGAGCACTAGAAATTTTTTAGAATTGCAAGATCAGTCTGGTCATTCCTTTTAAAATTAATGTATCTAATTTTCATATTTTATTACTTTTTTACTTTAATTAAAATACAATTGCGCGGTAGTGTTCCAGGAAAATTTATAATTTAAAAAATCTTCATTGGTCCAATTTGTAAGTTCGGACAGACTTTAGGAACTTACAGTATCAAAACCCATGGATAATCCATAAACGTTTACACGTTTTGTTATTCCAAACCGATTCTGGACACTTTCTGCTCGTTTACGTTTACTTGGATTTATAAATTCTCTCTTTTAATTAATCCTTTGCCAAATTAATTTAACTAGTTATTTTCGATTTAACATCTAATGCAATGAGGATTTTATCTTATTTATTGGTTCATTATATTTATCACTGGTATCCTTATAGTTTCAAATAATGATTAATTATCATAATTGCCTCTGAAGGGACATGTCCGATTCATATCTGGCTGTGTGGTTCTCTTTTGTAAATAAATGAAATTTGTTCAAGGTTCTACTTAAATGTTAAAATTATGGATAGGCTATTATTTATCAGTATTGCCGAATTTATTCAAAAGGCGGTTTTTTCCATGATTTAAACTAATTATTTTTGTTTAAACTGCTGTATTTTTTTTTTTTTTTACAAATATACCGTAGTAAAACTTGTTTAATCTTAAAAGTAATATTCTCAAAATGTTTTAAAATTAATTGCTAAAGAAATGGAATAAATAAATTTAGGTAAGATGTTATTTTTCTTATCGGTTGTGAAATTGGTCAAGCAATAACTGATAAATCGTCTCACATGACATTTTGTATAGGCATGTCCTATCCATTAATTTATTATCATATGTTATAGTTTTATAAATATTTTCCATGTCTTTGATAAGATATATAAATGGGACTAACCAGAAATTTGTACCAAAGGAATGTTCGCGATTTCTTCAAATAATTTTTGAATAACCGAGAATGGAACATTTTGGTTTGTATACTAATGTTTAAACACCACTAACAGTGAAGTGATATTCACTGATTGGGTCCTAATGGATCTATGTAATCAACTTACGCTAATATCTGCTTATTTTTCGACTCTAGGATTTATCTTTGGGGTTTTTTGATCTCAATTTCCGTAACTAATATATTACTATTGTGCAACAGGCTATGATGTTGGGTCTCTTAATGAGCAATAAGGATAAATATAATTGTGATTAAAAGTGTTATAATTTCGAATTTCCATCAATATCTATTTTGTCTGTTAACATCTATACTACTACAACATTTGTAGTTAAATTGATATCTATATTGTACTGTATAGTTAATAATTGTTCCACGATTTGTGACCAACCGGTATACATTTTCATATTGATCTGTATCTAATGATGCTTATCGCTGATAATTTTTAAAAATCTGGATGGGACATTCAACAGATTAGAAATTATAGCCATTAAAATGTTAATTCAGTATAACTTATTGAATTGCCAATTCTTGCCCATTATTTTATTTTCAAATAATGATGGGAAATGATTAAAACGCACTTCCTACATCATTTAATTGTAATATTATGGTGGTACATTTAGCACTGATATTTCCAATCTCGTTGTAAACTCAATTTCATAGCTCTTAATGAGCGCTTTGTTAACACATGTCTTATCCAAATTTTTATTGCCTATGCTTACCTGATTATGTAGCCATGATCTTTTACTATTGGTGGCTGCCAGTTGCTCAAATATGCGAACTGTAGAAAAGTTTCTCTTAGCTTAAATTTCCCTATTTAATGTCTTGGGGAAGGTCTGGTTAAGATAACAAAAATAAACATGAACTTAAGTTCAAATCGCAATGGTTAATCTTAAATTACATTAAATATATTCACCCTGGCCAAAAAGGTTTAAAATGATTTTGTTACAGAGCTTTATTATACCAGGTATAGTTTTATATTATTTGATAACAAATGAATATCGATCGTGAAGTGCAAACATTTTACAGATAATTTACTTGGCAAATTCATATATAGCTAAATATAAACCTGAACTGCTGCATTTTATATTCTAAATGTAGAAACTAGTGTTTTTATAATTATTATTTTTTTTTCTTTCTGTAAGGACTTTGTATAGATGCACTTGTCCAAATATTTCGATCGGCAATATTTTGAAACCGGATTTGTCTCTATTTGGTACTTAAGAACGATCATTATTACTCAAAATTTGACCAAAAACTGATGCAATCTATTTTTCGATCCAAACATGTAAATTTAAACATAGACTGACAATAATATGAGAAACATTTTGGACATTTTTTTTTTCTAAAGGCATTAGATAAAAAGAAGTAGAGTATAGAAAAGAATGCCGGGCCTACTTGGTGGCACGGTTATTCTTCACTCTTCGGTCAGATACTCTTTGTGAATGATTTGAAAATTACTACTATTTTTTTTCTATATACATATATACTTCTTTCGTCCAGAATCGTCTTGTTAAAGAAATGATTTATCGTACCTTAAAAATTATTCACAACCTTTAAGAGTATCTGACACGAGGACAGTATGTCTGACTTTAGTGTCTATTCTTTTAGATTCTGAACGTTATGAAGAAACTTATGTTTTTTTCTCCTTCTGGAAACACTTTCGTATAGAGGAGCTTGTCCAAAAGTTTCGATCAGTATCTGTAGAACCGGACTCATACCAGATGGTACTTTAGAAAGGTCATTTTTCCAATTTCTCAATACTTATTCTAAAAACGGGGAAAATTGTAAAATTAACAAAAATATGCAACTAACGCAATTTCCATTAAATTGAAAATTGCTTTTTGACAATTTCTAAAAACATACAGCTTGGGACTTGAAATTTTCCCCAACCACTAAAAAATCAAAAATTTTATTACATAAAAACTGATAAAAGGGAAATTTCAAAATGTTTTTATCAATTTTGAGTTAAGTACAGCGTTTTGAAAATTTCTCATTTTTTTTTTTTAATTATTATGTAATAAAATTTTTGATTTTTTGGAAATATAATTTCACTGATATAATATTATTTCTAATTGACCTGAAAAAATCGTTAGTCTACCTTTTTTTTTTATATCCGTTTGAAGTTAGAATTTCGGCGAAATTCGTTAGTTTCACCTGAAATTACGAACTTTAACGTACATAATATAAGAAAATTAATCAAAGCGATTTTTGAAAATTTGATGTCTAGATAGAGAATTTCATTGCGGTATTTTGGTGTGATAAAATTTCCTACGGACAAATAATTAAAACATTTTTACAAGGGTTTGAGAAAAAAAAAATTCGAAGAAAATGCAGATAGAAATTACGAAATATCATAGATGGATCGGCCGTAACACGTTTGGGTACAGTCGACCCTAAACGCAACACGTTTGGGTATAAATGAATACACCGTTTGGGTACATTATATCTCTAGAAAAATAACACGTTTGGGTACATAGGACATAGGTATTAACCGTTTTTAAATTGCTAGTTAATTTAGCAGTGACAATGCATTTACGATTTGTACAACGAAAAACTTTAGTTGTATCTTTGTTTTCTCTAAACTCACTAAATTTATAACTGTTAATCGCAACACACTTTTTCCCACGTCGGGTTTCGAAAACATCGGATATGTTCACGTCCATAATTACAAAGAATAAAATAATCTTGCCGATTGAAAATCCAAATCGGAACTGAACGTTGAAACATTTAATCAGTCTCATAAACCATATCTTATAAAGATTGTTAATCTTTTTTTTCGCGATAACCTATTGGCAATTAGCTTATGTACCCAAACGTGCTTTACCCGATGGATCATAAATGTTGTATTTTCGGTTATTATATTAAACTCTAATAATTTCAATTGTCTGTTTAATATGTAGTATGGCGCAGCAGTACGCGGAACTGTAATGACGCGACCGTGTCAGGGTTCGATTCTAACCCGGCATTTTAATTTTTTTTTTTATATATTTAACTTCTTTCGTTCAGATTTGTTTTATTGAAGAAATGATTTATCGTTTCTTTAAAATTCAACTTGCTGGTCTTGAGAATCCTACCCGACGAGCTAAGTACTCGCTTTTAAGAACATACACCATCCCATATCACTTAGTTTTTCCGTTATCAAACATTATTTTATTAGTTTGACCACAAAAAAAAACTATTTTATTTAAACAATTCTTTTGTGAAATCAATTGTTTTTTTGTTGTGGGTATGTCCTATCTTGCCCTGTTCTTGATATTCCTTGGATAGATTGGATTAATATCTGATGAATATTTTTAATGAGAATTCAGAGTTTTCTCAGACGAGTACCTCCCATGAGGGTAGTATGCACACAGTATTTGAGGGTTTAATTTCTTAGGGGAGATCATTCACACAGAGTTTATGATTTGTGTTATTCCTATACAAATTTTACAGGATTTTTTCATAATTTCTTCCTGAACTAACCAATGATAACTACAACAACGGGACCATTTAACGCATTTGGAGGGCATAAGTTTTTTTGTGAGAAACTCCCACCGATTTTTTCATATATTTTAGTAAAATCTCTAGTACATAATGTAACTTTATAAAATGTAATTATAAAATGTAGGTTCAATAATATATTTTAAGAAAACTGTTAACATATTACTTCTTCAATGATAATATTTGAATCTAAACAATTGGGTTTTAACTGATGGGTTAGATGTTTATTTTATATATATATATGTACGTACAAGTATTAGCAATTATGGGCTAATTTACATGATTCATTAAGCATGTTTTCCCGGTTTTTGGTCTTGTTATCAGGGAGTGAACATTCTATATTGCCAGGGGCGGACGGGGGTACTTTGACCCAGGAGAAGGTTTGAGAGGCACAAGAAAACTGTATATTTTTCTAATTTGATCTAAAAATTAACCGTTCACTTCCTGACCCCCCAACTAGAGAATTTTTAAGTTCTAACGTGACCTAATTCCTAGAATAAATTTTACTTTGTGTATCGGTGGGAGGCACCTTATAAATATATAAATCAATTTATGCACTCATATATTTAACGTTTAAATGCATAATAAGCTTAAATTAAATTTGTACTGCTTTGAAAATTATTGACAATTTTCTACATTTAAAAAAGGATTATACCGAAAAAGTGACAATACAAAATAAGCAACCAAAATAATTGTGAGGCAGTAGCGTCATTTCAGTTTTTGAAATGGCGGAGAGGAGGATTTACATATTAGCATGAAATGTGTATTTTAATGTATAAATAAATTTACATATTCGGCCGGATACTTGCCAGAAGCGTTCCTCACCCAAACAAAGCTACTTATATTTGTGACTAGTGTACAAATATGTAATACCCATTGCATGAATAAGTTTTAAAAAAATGTTCTCAAAATTCAGAAGCAAAACATAAAAAAAAAAATGTTTGAAAAATGTCCAAAATTTTTTTTCACATTTTCAAAATTTTCTTGCGCCAAAATCTTTTTTATAGGATTTTCTATCTATGTTTAAATTTTCATAAAATTCTGATTAAAAAATTATGGTTTTCGAGTCGTTTTTGTCAAATTTTGGGTAGTTTTTTC
>JAIPRM010000696.1:0-32493 GCA_025469315.1 Stegophylla sp. TES_Ste_2020 | reverse complement strand
TTGGAAAAAACTACCCAAAATTTGACAAAAACGACTCGGAAACCATCATTTTTTGATCCGAATTTTATGAAAATTTAAACATAGATAAAAAATCTTATAAAAAAGATTTTGGCGCAAGAAAATTTTGAAAATGTGAAAAAAAATTTTGGAAATATTTCGAAAAAAATTTTTTTTTCTTATATTATTAACTTCCTTCGTTCAGAATCGTTTTACTGAAGAAATGATTTATTGTTTCTTTAAAATTTAATACACCCGTCATGCGAAGTACACCCATTGTGCGAAGTATGTCCGGCTTTTTTATAAATGATGACTTCAAATAGTGTTGACTAAATAAAGTTCTCTTAAGTATGTATTTTATTCAATATAATATATACATTGAAATAGCTAATTCTGGAATTAATTAATTTCAAACTTTGATTTTAATATTTTCACTTCTATAAACAATTTGTATTATTTTACTTTATTTTAGCTATTTTAAGGTATATAATTTTTGTCATAATTTATTATTATGTTCAATGATACCTTATTTAATTAAATACACATTATTTATTACTGGAGTTATTGAAAAAACAAAATGTAATAAAATACAGACTCCAAAGCCGTATGTGATCAAGTCCCTTAGTAGCAAAAGTATCTAGTAATACCTAGTAGAAAAATATTTAAATTTTATTTTATTATTAAATTCTATGTTAATTGATAAAGTTCCATTAATATATTTAATAAATTTTAATTTTAAAGGTAGTAATAATTAGGAATGAGAAGTTATAGGAGGTGAAATTAGCCAAATATGCAAAAAATAGTCAAAAATATGCATTCAAATTTGTTAAATATGCATTTAAAAAAAAACACAAAGTATTAAAAAATATATATAAATACTTAGGTACTTTATGATGGATAATAATATTATAAATAAAAGAAAAAAATTTGTTGTACTTAGAAATAAAGCAAATTTGTTGCATAACGTATCTGAAATATATTATATTTTCAACAAGTAAATGATGACAATTTCCGAAATAAATAATTTTTAAATTGAAAAAAACTTATAAATGTAAAAAAATATTGTAATACTATATAAAAAAAATTTTCATACCTATAGATTTGTGTTCCAGTTTTATTTTATAGGATATACATATTATAAAAAATAAATTAATAAGCACACAAAATCAATAATATGTAAATTTTGAACAAACTACCAAAATATACAAAATAAAAATATGAACTCGTCAGGTTATGAAACAAATTTTATAGATTACCTAGCTATAAAAGACATAAACAAAAATATGCAATTCCTATAAGTTCTCATCCTTAGTAATAATTAATACAGATTTAATAAATTGCGTGGATTTTATTGTTTAGTTTATAAATAATGAATATTACATATTCATTTATATATTATGTAATATAATATTTAAATTAATTTTAATTTTACCAATTATTGTGAAGTGGTATTATAGCAAAAAATTAACAAAATAATTATTAATAATAGCTTACATGTATTATGCATGTAATTTAATAGGTTTAACCTAACCCAACCAAAATTAACTCCTCCATAAATTAGAGATGATTTAATCCAAAAATGATTTTAAACCCACTATACTGAAAAAGCAAATACATTTTTTTAAATAACCTTGTTTTTTCACTCTTCTCATTATTTAATATTGTGTTACTAAATATTGAAATGTGTTTTACGCAATTTTCTATGACTGCTATTGATTATTATATTGGGATGTCATAAATTCTCAAACATTTGTTTTTTCATTCAATCCAATTAATAATTATATAATTACTCATTATATTGAACATGACAACATATTATTAACATATATTCAAGTTTTTATGTTAAAAAACACTCAAAAGGTGAACCGCCCAACCATTTCCAACTAAATAATTACATACATTTAGTGTTTGTTCATTCATGATTGTGATCCATTCATCTTCATCATCAATGTTCAATGAAGTGTTAATTTTTTTTAAATCCTGGGTGAAGCAAAGAAGCTTTGGGGTGAATATTCAACAAATTTAACACACTTTTTAGTAATTAATTTTTTTCCATTTAACATAGGTTTTTTAACATAATACATAGATAAATATGGGATATTCCACGTCGGTTCGGATAGTTCCGACTTTGAACCCCACTGATTTTGCTTCTGATTATTTTTTAGGGCTGTATTTAATCCCATCCCTATTTTTTTTTCAGATTTTTCCATACCTTTTTTATAACTTAAAAGCAGGAGAGAACAAAAACCAATTCTGACATTATTTAATATTCTAATATTTTTTTTTTCATATTTCTGTAGCTCAAAAGGTAAACGTGTTAAAATTTCAATAATGATTTAAAAAAAAAAAAATTTGACAAGGTTGGAATCGAGGTCCCATTGAAATTTTAACAAAGTTTATCTTTTGAGCTACAGAAAACATAAAAAAAAAATTGGAATTTTATATCATGTCTAAGATGGATTTTGTTCTCTTTATTTTAAGGCTGTAAAGGAGTGGGAAAATCTGAAAAAATTAGGGATGATTTCGGGGATAGATAAAACATGAAGAAAAAAAAACATCTGGAGCAAAATTGGTGGGAATCAAGGTTGAAACCATCCGAACTAGTATGGAATGCCGCATTTTTACTTATCTCAAATTACATGGTCTAATATAGTTGTTATATTATATTATGCTAATGTAGTATATTATAATAACATAAATATTAAAAGAATTGTGGTTAATTCAAATTTTTAATCTTTAATTTGGCCATCATTTTTTCCCCATTTGTAATCCACTATAATAAACCTCTGAAGACCTAATGCAAATCATTTCTGAACTGCAATCTCAATATACAAAACATTTTTTACTTCATTTGAACATTTTTCAATTTATCATCGTCGCTTTTTATTTATAATTTAGCCTCTAGCTCTAGCTTGATTTATAACTTCTTGGCATTTTAAATCTTTATTATAATTATAGTATCTCATTATTTAGGAAAAAAAGAAAATGTGTCTCGTTAATATGAGTATATAAATTAGTTTTCTATCGTTGATTTTCAGGAGTGCTGTGCTCTCTTAAGGTGTAACATATTTATTATAGATATTAGAAAATTAAATTTAAATTTGCACCAAAGGCTTTCTAAGATTGAAAATGTTTTTCACAACTTTTTTCGTCCTTTAGGGGTTTCAGATACATTCACTTGTCCCAAATGTGGACGTTCGTATGACAAACGACCGAGTTTTGCTAAACATTTCAAATTTTGCGGCGTAGACTTCGAATGTGAATACTGCGGTAAAAAATATTCTCGATCGGATTCCGTAAAGAAACATCAGAGGTTGGCTCATTCCGTGAACTCGTAAACTTAGTTGTGTTTTAAATTAAATCTTAATATTTATTTTTAATTTTATTCATACAAACATTTAAAATTTTTCAATAAGAAGTTTAAACGTAATTTTAATATGTACCTATTTTTAAGCAACATAATAAATTGTAACCTTTACATGTGAATACATATGTAGACGACTTATTAATCAAATGATCAATATTTAATAAAAAAATAATTCACTTCGTTAATTTTTTTATATATTATAAAAAAAATAGTATACACATAAACTGTAATATTGTCTTTAACATATAATATTCTTACAGGTTTTGTTTTAAAATTGTGTACAAAATTTTGCTTGTAACTCATATACAATATACTATATTCTACTAATTTTTTAGAAATATTGAAAAATTACATTTTTACAGTGATATTTTAATAATTTAAAATTTTATTCTAGTGAGCCGATTGATGTACAGGAAGGTGAATAACAATGATTTTTTGAAGGTTGATGAACGTTATCGATGTCCCAATCAATGTGGCAGAAGTTATAAAGCATTACATGGTGCCAGGCAACATTTACGCTATGAATGCGGCGTAAACCCCAAATTTGAATGTACCATGTGTAATAAACGTTTTGCTTATAGAAGCGTATTGAAACTTCACATGGCATCAGCTCATAACAGATTCAGTTGGTAGTTTATTATAGTAGTAAGATTTGTAGGCCAATTTTTGAAGTATTTTCATTAATATTTCATATTAATGCCCAATGGATGTGAACAACAAAAACATAGTTTAAAATTATAGTAATCTTATTTTACCCATCAAATTCGATGTTTAATCAAAACATCTTTCATAATAATGTTTTACATTTATAATGAAAATGTATCTGTTAGATAAAATGTGCCATAGTACATGTACTTAATATTGTATGGACATAATTAAAATAAAATTTTTAATTATATTTTATTTAAATAATGTTCTAATATATGCTAACTACATAACAGAATTTTTCAGTTTTTATCAGTTCTGATCATTTAAAAAGTATACATAGCCAATCATTATTTTAACATTTACTAATATTTATTTTAAACTACTTAGTTAACTAAAAGAAAAAGAAAAGATTTGTAAGATGCAAATAAACTCAAATATAAAATTATGATCTATAACTTGAAGTATTCCTTGTATTTTACTTAGGTATTAATTTAAATTTTTTCAATGATTTATAACATAGTAATTAAGACACTAACACTACTTCATATTTATCATAAATAAAAAAAAAAAAATGTAGTTCATCTTGTTTTCAATAATTATTTTGTCTCCCTTATTTTTTCAGTATTATTACAATTAAAATTAAATGATATAATTTTTTTTTTTTTTTTTACATATATTGGCAGTAAAAATGATTTTACTACTATAATATATAATTTATAATATACTTATTTGAGTTATTACTATTAATTTAATAAATTTTTTTAAAGATATTTTAATATTATTAAGCACAATAATATGGTTCACCGTCAGAAGATTATACAGTCTATAAACTGTTCAAAAATTGAAGTATTTTGATATACTTACTTTTGTTTATAAATGGACACTAATTTAGTCTGATCCATTTAAAGCATAGTAAATTGTAGAAAAATATGATGGTTCTGTAATAAAATCATGTAAGTATCATTTATGTACACAAATAATCTATCTCGGTATCTGGAATGCTTATTAAACTTCAAATAAATTTTTTTTTTAAATAGTGTATTTCAATAAATAAAGCATTGCTAATGTTATACACTAAATATATATTACATATGTAATATATATATTTAGAAATTAAAGGTCAAATTTTTCTGATTGACTATGACATAAAAATACAGACTGATTTTATATTTCACCGAAAAAAACGAACACATTGTGTTTTGAATTCTGAATAAATTATAAGGTTTTATTGTCATGATTTCTCTTTAAGACACTAAAATTTTATTTAATTTGATATAACTTTTGTAATTTTACGGCTAAATTTTTTAATGAACTATGTATTTCAGGAGCGTCATTTGGACTGTGCTGGGGTATACATTTACATATTTAAAATCCAATATTAAAATAATTTGGTACGATTTACAAATTCTTTGGCCTGAACAATGGATAGTGGTTTGTACCTTACTGATCTATATATTTTATTTTTAAGTCAATATTTTGTTTTTCTTTTGATCTCTGAATTAAAAAAAAGATCATAATAAGGATGTCATGTAGATATTTTTTATTATAGTGATAGCAGAGATTTTTTTTCTGTCTGTATTTCATTATTGTTGATAATGTGTGAAAATTTCAAGTTTCTAGTCCTATTAATTTTAAAATTTTAAAGAAATTAATAATATATATTTTATGAAATTCTTGTTTACGGTATATTTTGCTGATATTACTCAATCCTTCGACAGATTTTCCTCGTTTTGGGAATAGTATTGAGAAATTTGAAAAATTACCTCCCAAAAGTATCGTCTTAAGCAAAATTCTGATTCAAAAATTGTTTGTATAAGACTTTTGGATAAGTATTTCTGTACGAAAACCTGTACACATAAAAAAAAGCTGGACATATTTCACTCATGGGTACTCTTCGCTCCTCAGGTGGGAATTGGCGGGTGTATTTAAAATTTTTAAGAAATGATAAATCAATCATTTAATAAAATGACTCTGAGTGGAGCTTCAGTTTGTATAAGACAATACTACATAATAATTATAAAGTTTATTAATATTATAAAAAATGTATTTTGTACTCAGCTAGCTTTTTTATCGCATTATTAAGTGAGAACAGATAAAAATCATTCGATCAAAGAAAAGTGTTAGAAAAAAATTTTCATATTTCCTAAACTTTTTTGCGCCAAAATATTTCTCATATGTATTTTGAGAGTAGTCTTTTTTTGTCAAATTTTGGGTAGTTTTTCCCTCATCTATCTTATTTCATTTTTATATGTTTCAATATTTAAATAATTAAAAGATTTAGATTTATGTATTTTAAAATAGTAGAAATAATACTCATTTAATATCAATGCATACACATTTATCAGAATTAGGGTCTTTTTGTGAGATTAAATTTTGTTCAATTTTAACAAATTTTAAATTATTATTTTAATAGTGTTAATTGATTTATTAATTTTTTATTACACAACTTTGTTCCTGTAATGCATTTTGTCCCATGTGTGTTGGCTAAAATTTTATTGTATTGTGCTTAGAGACAAAATTTAAATTAAATTTGAGTTGTTAGTATATGTATATTAGACTTTTTTGTTTAGTTGAAAAACACAAATAAAAAAAAAAAAAATGTAGTACAGTACACAGCTTTTTGTACAAATGCTTCATTCTACTTAATATCAATATGTGATCAGGCTAATGTGACGCATTTCAGGTCGTAGAATTTGGAGTTGTATCAATCAACAATGCAATCGAAGTTACAAGAACAAATTCCATTTGACCTATCACTTAAAGTATGAATGTGGAAAACAACCACTGTATAAATGCAATTTTTGTCAAAGAATGTTTTCGAGAAATTCAAATATGAAGAAACACATGTTTACAGTACATAATTATATGAGTCCTTGATTTGAATCATATAATCTATTTAAAATATTTAATTATATGTATACTTGAATTTTTCCATTAAATTGGGTACAACGTTGTAAAAAAAAAAAAAAAATACTAGTCTAGTTAACTTTTAAATTATTTTGTATGCTCCTCTTTTTTTAAATATTTATTTTAAATTAAAATCAACCCACTATAAATATAAAAATCTGTTAACTATATTAATCATGCTATGTGTAACCATGTACATTTTTTTAAAAATGTCTATACATTTTTATTTTGTATGCTGTTAAATCTTAAATTACTTATTATAATAAATAACATATTTTGAGTTATAAGTATCGATATTGACAATTTTTGTATTAATCATAATTCTGCCTATATATCGTTGATTAATTTCGATATCCATTTGATTACTAAATGTTCATTAAAAATTGTAAGTTAATAAGTATGAGTTAATAAATAAGCTATTAAAATTATTTTTTTAGTGAAACATATAATTTCTTTTCTATTTAAGATTTATTTGGAAATACTGACTAACATACTAAGATTCTTTATATTTAATCCTCAAAAAGTACCTAATGAGTTCAATTTATGATTTTTAGTGTTTTAGTGTTTTTACAATGATGTTTATTTTTTTTTTCTGTATGCACTTTTTATGGATCTACTTGTCCAAAAGTCTCGATCAGCAACTTTTTAAAATCAAATTCTTCAATTTTTTTTTGAATAATTACTTAAAATTTGACAAAAGAGACTAGGAAATCATCATTTTTTGATCCAAACTTTGTAAAAATTTAAACATAGATAGACAGTATTGTGGGAAACATTTTGGTCCAAGAAAATTTTGAAAATGTGAAAAAAAAATTATGGAAATTTTTTTAACACTTTCTCGTTATTTTTTCTCTTTTTTTATTTATTAAATAATAAAAAGTAAAGTTAAGCATAGACAAGAAAGCCAAGCTGATCATGCTTTGCACCACAGATATTCTTCGCTCTTTGGGTCAGATACTTTTGGTGAGTGTGTTGCAAATGATGACTTTAATTATTCTTTATATTATTAACTTCCTTCCTTCAGAATAGTCTTATTAAAGAAATAATTTGTTGTTTCTTTAAAATTCCACACACCTACCAAGAGTATCTGACTCGAGGAGCGAAGTATGTTCGGCTTTCTTGTTTATAATTTACTTTTTATATAGTTAACTTAAAATAATTTATCCATCTTATAACTAATAATGAGGCTATTGATTTAGTTAAAATGTAATAAAATAATATTTAAATGTTACAAAAATGTATTTTAATCTTTAAATTTTTATAAAGTTTTACTAGTTTTGCAGGTCATGTCTGTGTATGGTAAAAATTATCTATAGAGATACACATGGAAATTAAAGTGAGTTAGTCTTACTATGTATAGAACAAAGGTAATAATATTTAACTTTAGGAAGTTGTCTAATAAAGTGTAATACACGTGAGCAATACAGTTGAATTTTCTTAGACATTAAAAAAAAGATAGATGTATAAACCTGTATTAATATACTGTAATTTATATCGACTGAGTTTCACTATTATGACAGAAAAATCTTGAATAATTTAATTTTTAAATGTGATTTACATTACTTTGCATAAATAATTAATAATATAGTCCTTAATGCATAGGTTTACATATATCACTTTCTAATTCTCATAGATTCAACTTTTTCTTTATTTAGCAGATAAACTTAAATTATATTTACATCCAAAACTAATAAAACATTGTTTTGATTTTTTTAAGGTTTTTTTAAAAATAATTTGTTTATATATAGTAAAATAATTTTTCAATGGAACTTAAAATTTAAAAACATGGTATTTTATTTCTTTGTATTTATAGTATTATTTTTTACTATTATTTAAGTTATTTTTCAATAAAATTTCTATCTACTATTTATTTCTACCTTTTTATTATTTTTTTTTTTATTATTAATTTGGTTAAACACAGTTTTTTTTTGAGGTATAATTTAATTTAATTTAATTTTATGTTTGAACATACTTTTATTTGTCTATGAAGTAAATTACTTTGGTTTTCCTTTTATGTAATTTTTAATTTGTGATTTTTTATGACAGAAATTTGTTTAAACACTTCAACATCTTCAATGTAGTATAGCTGTCCAAATTTGTACTTTTGTCAGAGTTATTAAAACAAAGATTCACTGAGCTGAACATTCAATTAAAATATGAATGTGAGGAATCACCAAAATCCTATGTACAATATGTTGTAAAAGTTCCCACAAGAAATCAAATTTTACCAAACTTCTTGAACAAGTACATTAACTATCATTTTTTCTCATGTTCCAATATTATTTTTTATCCACACATTAGTGAAAAGTTATAAATAGTTAAAAAAAAAGCAGAACGTACTTTGCACCATAGGTATTCTTCGCGCTCCTTGAGTTAACTAGTCGGTGTATTGAATTTAAAATAAAACAATAAATTATTTCTATAATTATATGATTCTGATCAAAGTATGTTAATAATATGAAGAACAAAAAAGTCATCATTTTCAATACACCCATCTAGAGTATCTGACCTGAAAAGTGAAAAATACCTATTGTGCAAAGTATGTTTGGCTTTCTTGTCAATAAATTACTTATGCTTGCTTTAATTTACTTTATTTTTCTTTACGTTTTTTTTTTTTTCTCTATCCAATAAATAAAGAAAAGGAAAAAAAGACTATTTTACTAATAATAAAAAATTTTGATGAGAAAAAAAGTGTTCTTATTTTTTTCAAAATTTTCTTGCGCCAAAATATTTTGCACATTATTGTCCTTCTATGTTCAAATTTTTTTAAAGTATTTAAAATATTAGTTTCCGAGTCTTTTGTCAAATTTTTAGTAGTTTTTCTCAATTTTTGAGAAAACAAGAATTTCAATAATTTATCTTTCTAAAGTACAACCTAGAGGCAAATCTGTTTTCATAAAGTTGCTGGTCGAAACTTTTGGACTAGTATTTCTACACAAAAATATATATACATAAAAAAATAGAATTAAAAATAAACATCATTGTAAAAATATCAGTTTTTTCGCTTCGCTCAGAATTAAAAATTATTAATATTATTTATTTGCTTATAATTTTTAAACAAGTAAATTACTTTTGACATTTTTTTATTTTGATATATATATAAACATTGTTATGTAATCATGATTTTTAATTTGAGTGCAAATGTCAATACCTCGCTATTTATATTATTAGCTTATATTTTATGCTTATTGTTATTTTAACTACTTTTGTATTTATTAGTGTAGTAAAGCTCGTGTATTATTGCATATTATAATATTATGATCAAAACTGATCATATTCAAAACAAAATATAGTACATTAAGTTATTATATATTACAGATAATAGACCTCACATAAAATCATTTTGTAAACCAGAAGATTGCATCAAAGAACCAACTCTTATTAAAGATATTTTTAATGGATTATGTCCGTTTTGTCCTACAAAACTAAGAGGAATAAATTGTTTAGAAGAACATATACTCAAATTACATAAACCATTATTATTACCGTGCGATAAATTTGTTTCAACTAAAAATAATAATTTTTCTTAACAAATGACTTACCTAATACATTAAATTTTTATGTCATGCTTACCAAACAATTTTTTTTATGTTATTATTGAATTTATTTCCTAATTAAGATTTCAAATTAATTTCTTACTTAGGTGACATATCATAAATAAACAAATAATAAATAGAAATATTTAATTGTGTTATTAATTCTTAATACACAAATGGTGAGTAAACTAAGCTGAGTCGCTATTATGTGATTTGGAACTTTCTTGTTATATATAAAATGTATATCCTTATATTATTTGATAATTACTGTGAATCATATTTATATCTCAGTAATAAAATAATAACATTTGAATTTGTCTTAGTTAATTCGAAATTTTAGATTATGTTAGTATTTGAAAAGTAAATAATAATTAGAGCTAATAAGAGTTTAGAAAGCTCAGTTAACTATATTCATTATGAATATAGTAAATAGTCAATGTTATGTCAACCTAATGTGAAAAAACATGTTTGCTAAAATGGACAGATTAATTCATAATCTAGTGACTAAATCATGTTTGAGAGAGGAGTTTAGAGTAAATGCATTGTATTATGAACTGTTTGTTAATTATTTTATAATCACCTATATTTTTATTATACAATATATGTATTGCACCATAAATATTTTACATAGCTATAAATCACTTTAAAATGAAAATTTCAACAAATTCCTATGAGATGCCCTAGATAATGTTCTCACCTTTAAGTTTGATAATAAGTAAATTTACTATAATACTAAAGCTAACAACATTAAATGGATTCTGCTGTAAGTAAATTTTCTATGTTGTGCGTTAGTTAGACAGAGACAACACATGCGGGTGCAACGTCCATTTTTTCAAAATTTTACTATATCCTTATGTGGTAAGTAGAAACAAGTAACAACTCCATTCACCACCTACTAAAGATTAATCATTCTTTATTACCATAACAAAATATGATATGTGTTAATGAAACAATGTTGAGAAGTCTGTTTGTATGGTATATGCTTTGGTGGAGTCCTAGCTTTTACATAAAAACCTGTGTTATAATATGTTGTTAGTTATTATCATAAATCGTTTTTATTGATCTAATATACTTTTTACATTTTTAGTTGAATTGAGAAAATGGCCGTTTTTGTATAAGTGTCCAAATAATAACTGCAATAAAAGTTATAAAAGCAAAGGAAGTCTTCATAGCCATTTTAACTACGAATGTGGTAAACCACCAATGTACAAATGTCCGTACTGTACGAAAAAGAGTTCATTAAAAGGAAACATGAAAAAACACATTATATTAGTTCACAATAAAGTGATTGAATCTGATTTAAGTGAACCTTTCATCATATGAACATATTTTAAAATATCAATGTAAACATATTATATACTATATAAATTATATAGATGTATTTTAAATATTATGAGTTTTGATTTTTACAGTTTATAATTGACTCAATTAATTAATAGTAAAACCTTCAGTTAAGTAATTTCTTGTTAAGAACATAATATTAACGAACGAGGAAAATTCTTAGGTTATGACCACAATTTTATATCAAAATATATACTCCCGTGCATGTTATATCATAACATGTTTATGATATTCCTATTTACTTTGAATAATATTTATTTAGATCTATAGGTGATAAATATTATATTTTACATTATAATATATCCAAAATAATTTTGGCTTATAATTATTAGTATTTGAATTTAGCACAGAGAAGTATAATAGATCTATTATACTTATAATATTATAAGTGTTTTCTTAATTTTAGATTCATATTAGAAGCAATAGAATCTGTTTATTTTATAAAAATTAGCTTATTTTTAAATTTATTTTGTTCAATGATGTTAAAGATAGAAAAATTATTAGTTTTTATAGCTTCTCTGTATTATGCATCTTACCTAATTGGTGCTTTTCATGGGTAGTTTCTAACATGTAATTTCTCATTTCCTAAGCATGAAGAAATACCATGGAAATAAACAAAAATAACTGATTAATATCAATTTTCTATGTGTGTTTGATATATATATATATATATGTATATATAAACATGTAGACTTAAGATCATTGTCGTTGGGTAATAAAATATGCTCGATGGGATTGCAGTGCCATTATAATTTTTAATGTGTTATTTTGAGGAGCACTTTACCCCCCACTTATCCTTTCTCTATTTTCAATTTTATTTATAGTATAGATAATTTCCAAATAGTCATGTTTTGAAAATTCCAATTTATGTGGTCCAAATTACAGGTATTTAAAAATGTAAAAATCCAGAATCTTTACATTACTGGCTTTTATGTGTATTTGGGTATACCTAACATTATTCACATTATGCATGCTACAAGCATCAATAACTTACTATTACAAATTGTATAGCATTTCTGTATCTGGTTATGATTAATGAAACATTGCTATAGAAGCTATATAAACATTATTACTATAACTTCATTAGTGGCTCGGAGGAGGTAGTAAATTTATTATACCTACACTTTCTTCATGATATATTCTATATTTGTTTATGTATATTTATACACGCGTATGCATATATCTGGTAGTTTATGATGTAGTTAGACTGTGATCATCATTGGTACTACCTTACTATTATAGTAACAATAATAATGTAATAAACATTAAACCCTTTGTTTGTTCCTGTATATGATTGTAGGCCGATTTGAGTGCCCGAATGAATATTGTAATCGGTCGTATAAGAACAAAAACGGTCTGACCCAACATCTGCTCTATGAGTGTGGCGTTTCACCACAGTTCAAGTGTTCGTTGTGCAATAAAAGGTTCAAGCATCGAAAAGAATTGAGACGGCACATGGTGTGCAAGCACAACGTCATCGATAGATTAATTTAACCTATACATTAAAAATATATGTGCATGGCGTTCTATAAAAAATTCAAAGTCAAATTTATCAGATTATATTTCATAATTGTATAATATTAAAATGATGCAGTTTTGTAATATTTTATTATACTTATTAACGAAAATTTGTTAGTTCTTTTCATTATTTATTTCAATGGCTCATTAGCCATTATAGACATCTAAATACTTAGCGCTTTATACACATAATGAATAACATGTATGATTTGAACATTATACATGATGGCTGATAAGTGTTTGACATTCTTATTTGCCTAATAAAAGTGTAGTTGGTATATTAAGTATTTTTTTTAAAACATAATATGTATGATAAATTGTTGTGATGATTTATTAAACTTAATAATATCATATACAGAATTAAGTATTTTCTTCCACGCACTATGCCTATACTGTTTGTTGTGACTTATGCTTTTTTTTTTTTTTTAATCAACTGTTTATCCAATTTCCATGTAGAATGTTTTTTTTAAACAATACATTTGAATTATCTTTGGCTTTTTAAACGTAGTTTTTCACTCGCGTTTATTTATTTATAAACATTATAATATTATTATGTATAACTTGCACACTTACTCTGCTGTTTTGCAGTCTCCTCCTCATTCCTCTTTATCCCATTACTTATCACGCTCCTTTTCGCTCTCATTTCCTCGTTAGTAATGATGTTTAAAAGTTGTTTTCTGTTTTATGTTCTTGGATACAACTAGTTTTTGCAACTCCACAGCGACTAAACGATTACTGTGGCAATTATGAACAGAATGTCGTCGCTGAACCGCGGATTATGTGCCCTAATTTATGCGGCCGTAGTTACAAGCGAATGGAACACCTGAAGCGTCACATCTCATACGAGTGTGGCGTCGAACCCAAGTATAGATGTCATATATGTCAGCGCAAGTTCGTGTACAACTTCAGCATGAGAAAGCATATGGGGCTCGTTCATAAAGACTGCTCATTAAGCAGTAATAGAAACTGATTATGGCTTTGGTGATAGCGAATGTGTGGATCACATTTAATATCCTCCTCAAGCCCATAAGTCAGCATGAAATAGGTTCGTGCAAGTCCGCAATATGTGCGTTGTCTAAAAGTTTTATGTCATGTGTCGTAATATGAATTTAATTTATATATCAGTTAAAATAAATATTATTCATAATATATTTTGATTTAGTAATTAATGAAAACATTAATAACTAATACATTTATCAATCGTTATATGTACACAACAATTCAGTGATAAAGGAGGTCAAAATGGTTTCTGTAGTCTTAAATATTAATAACCAAATTAATCCTTCAAATAAAATTACAATTTTAAAGTAATACCTTCTGCTATAATAAATACAATAATTTAATTTTAACAGTTTTATATTTGTATACTTAAATTTATAATTTATAACAAAGGGATTAAAATCAAATGAACTTTTGCAAATTTGAGTAATGACTTTTGGTAATTATCGGTTTAATTACATGTTTTTGGAAATCACATAGGAACTTCTTTATTTTGGTTTTAGTTTTGAAACCCTGCTACAATCAACCATGGTTTGCAGTCAATCACTCTTAAAAGTATAATCAGTCAATGATAAATGTGTTACTTTTATGTACCTTTATATAAATATACTTATATAGGTAATTTTGTTATTTTTTACAGGACAACATTATATTGTATTGTTACTATACTGCTTCTAATTTAGGTGGTCATATTTAATCCAAGATAATAAGGCTTCACCAACGTTTAGAGTTATAGTGTAACATTACAGACTCTACATGTAAAACTATCTTGTGTAGAGAATGGCTAAAACACTATTAGATGTTAATTCACAAAAATAACTTCCTAATCATAACTTTTTATGCTTTTATATACTGTAGGCAAATGTATAGGGAAAAATCTGTTTTATAGTAAACATGAATGAAGAACACATTTTCAAGTAATACATGTATAAATATTATTTTACTAACTTATTGTATTTGACTAATATTTACATGATTATTATTAAAATGAATAATTTTTAATTTCATTATTTTGGTAATTAATAATAATAATAATAAACAGTTATAATTATTTAAAAAAAGACATAAATCCATATCCAGACCTTATCAACCACATGTATTTATTTTCAATAATATTTTTAATATTTATTCAAATGCTTAAGAAAGCAGAGATATTATTAAAATCAGAGATATTGTTAGAAACACATCTTGACAACTCATTTGATCTAAACATTGTTTTAAAAGTCCAAATTTTATTTGTATTATAAATGTATAATTATTAAAAATTGTTTTTGTAAAAAAAAAAAAAAAAATTGTTACCAGATTAATAAGTGTATTTTTTAATTTTATAATAATATTAGCAATAAAATCAAACAATTACTTTTATTATTGTTATCATTCATTTTTTCATGTGATGCATTTCAGTGGATTGGTATGTGTTTATTAAAGAATGCACTACTGTATATTAGCACAGATTTCTGGTTAATGCAGGTTGCTTTATTTTTGTGTGATTGAAAGTTTTATTTTAAATTAAAGTAACATGTAATTGCTAAGAAATTTATTGATATATTTTTATTGAATAAAATATATTTTTGTTTAAATTAATTTAGTCTTTTTTTTTTTTTTTATTTTTTATTAGGTACTAATGAGGCCACCATAATGCCACTTATGTATCAATGTCCAAAGAACTGTGGTCGGCAATATACAAGAAAAGATTCCATGAATCGACATGTAACATATGAATGCGGTGTGGAGCCTCAATTCAAGTGTAATTTTTGTAACAAAACTTGTGCTCAAAAGTATAATCTTAAAAAGCACATGATTACTGTGCATAATTATATTCATATAAGTCGCTCTTAATTATATTAGATACTGAGTGGAGCGAAGAAACTAGTTGTTTTACAATATTTATTATGTTTTTATTGAAACCCTTTTTCTATTCAAAATAGTGCTCGGACAGTGGCAGATCTACCAATGATGAGGGGAGAAGTTATAACCCCTACGATAAGGAGAAATATATAATCATATTTATAAAACAAACTCTTAGTGGATCATTTCTCGAATTCCCCCCTCTTAAATTATCCTGGATATTCCACAGTACAGCATAGGTTTTGGGTGGGGAACTTTGTTCACATGGTAATTCAAAGGGGTCATTCTTTAAAATAATCAATACTTTTATCGAGTGTTAAGGAAAAAATATTAAAAAATTGATTAATAAATGCCATAAACTAGATTTTTATAAAATTGATTTTAGTAATTAAATCAAAGCGTAATACAGACTGCAATAAATTTGAATGTAAAATGCATAAATATAGAATTTTGGAAATATCTAATTTTTTTGTAAATTTTTTCTAATTAAATTTTTAATCCGTTTAAGATATACTTTTATTGAAACATCCCCCACATGATTTTCTACCCATGGTAAAATTTTCTTTATAGTTGTATTGATGATTTATTTTCTATAAGCTCGTTGAGTTAGAATTACGGCTTTAAATAACTGTTAGTATAAAGAATTTCTTTAGGTAACAATTAATTTATTGTTTTTAAGGAATGCAATTTTATTCAAGCTTATTCATGTGTAAATCTACTTATATTTACATTTTTATTAAAATCAGTTGTATCAATTTTTAATTATAAGAGCTTTAAATTTCATAACATGTCAAATATAACATTCTTATGATTGATAAAATTGATATTAGACATTGGAAAACATACTTAATATAAAACTGACAATTATTGCTTTGTGTAATTATCTGAAGCTCTGCTCGGAATTATTTTATTGAAGAAATGCTTTATTGTTTCTTTAAAATTCAACAAAGCTTCCAAGAGTATCCCACCTGTGAAACAAAATTTGTCCTGATTTTTCCTTATTTAATTTTATAAATATTTTATATGTAACAGTAAGTTAATGTTGAAAACAAAAATTTTCTTTAATTTTGTTATTGTGTTAAATTTTGCTGTTTTTTTAAAAAAAAAAAAATATATATATATATATAATATATTATTGTGTCTTAATTGTTTGTTGTATTTGAAAATGATGTATTATTGAAGTATTATACAATTTTGAGTAATAATGAACTATAAGGATTACCTATGAGATACCTAATTCAAAATATATAATTTACCCAAATATTTAATGGTTATATAATCTGAGGTATTAAGACCTGTGTATGTGTGCAAATATGTACATGCATTATTAAGTTGATGTGTTATTTATAAAGAATTATTTTAGAAAAGTGCTTAATGGCTATAATCATTACTAACAAAATATTTTAATCTTATTAATGTTTATTTCATATTTGTAATGAAATTATTTTTTGTTATATTCTAGAATTATTAAGAACACTTTTAGCTAAACCATTGTTAAACAAGACTCCTGCAGCAAAAGAAGTTGTTAATGTTATTTTACCGCAACCAAATGGCGAGAAACCTAAAGAAACAATTGTTTCTAAAGAAGAACTTGTTTATCGATGCAAAAATTGTAATAATGTCATCTCTGGGCCAAATGCAGAAAGCTTGTATCATAAACATTTGAAGACATGTGTTGATACAAATAATTTTGAATGCTCTATATGTTTTAAAAAATTTGTCAATAAACGTGGTCTTAATAATCATTTAAGAACCACTCATTTAGTTTTTTACTAAGTATTCAAAATTATAAACATTAAGTTGTAAATAATTATTTGATTATTTTATTAATTAAATATTATTTATTTCCATTTTATTATTTTTAATTTAATTTTACTTTTTATCCACAAGTGTACGATTACTGTTCTCCAAAATATAGCTTTCTTTTATTTTTATTTGTTTGCTACCTACTGATATTGATTTAAATAAAATAAAAATAAAAAAAAGTAAAGAAAAAACATAGGTGCATTTATAGTATAAGATTCATCATTAATGTTGTTTCGGTTACAATGGTAAAGCATCTAAAATGTTTTTAATCTTATTTTTATTTTTATATACTTATAAAATAAAATCTTATAATTATTTAAATTATATTTTGATATCCTAAAATGACTGTAAAAATATTGTGTTTTTATTATTCTTTCAAGTTTAATGTATTTCACTTTTTATAATGTTAAACTGGACATAATATAACATGATGTAATTTGTAGATCTGTCCAAAATATTGTATTTCAAGTTTCCTTATTGAGCTGTCTATGATTCAAATATGTGAAATAAAATTTTCGTGCACCGTCTCTCTATGATATTATTCATACTTGCTTGTAATACAACAATGGTAGATTGATATTGATAGGCATCATCTATGTACATCAAATATATAAACATGTAAGGAATATAATATAAATATTTAAGGAATATTTATAGTTATTACATATACATGTATGTTATAATTTATTCTATGTTTCAAAATTTAAAACGGTAAAAACCATTTTGTAATTACTATTAAATGTATTTTTGTTATTTTTATTATTATGATTAGTATGATTTTCTTATTTCTGAAATTAAAAATAGAAATTATTTAATGTTGGATTCTGTATCAATGCACCAAATTAGTGTGTTGATTTTTTCATGTGAATAGATCATGCATACCTTATATGGAGGGAAGAAAAAAGATTTGACTACCAAACTATAAAATAGTTACAACATAACAAGTTTAAACTTCAATTACATATACAAATATTTATTTTTAAAGGTATATTTATTACATAATATGCTCATAGTATTTGAGGAGTACATTGAATACTAATAACTTATAAATCATTACTTGTATATGCCTTTCTGTGTGTTTGACAGACCACAAATTATTGTCGGAGAAAAGGTGAAGGGAATGATGAAGACTTGTGTGGTATCTTTTCATTTTTTAATAAATTATCTATTTTCATTTTTATAATTTAAATACATTTCATACTATAGTTTATTTAATATTTATGATTTATTTGTTTTAAATTTCATAGAATTAATATAGTTTAATATATCTAGCTATATGATATTGAAGTATGTAGTAATAATGACGTATTATTAAAAATTATGTTAATTATTTTTTTTTTACATTTATACAGATAAAAGTGATCAAACCTTTTGGCTGTCCATGTTGAATCAAATTTCAATAAACAATCCTTCATTTTGTCCAAAGAATTGTGGTCGAAAATTTGGAGGAAAAGGTCGAAAAGCAAATTTAAAATTACACTTGCTTAAAGAATGTGGAATATTTGTTCACTGTCCAATATGTATGAAAAAGTTCTCTAAAAAAACCAGCTTAAAATATCATATGGGTACAATTCATAAAATTATTGATCATTCAAGAAATTGAAACCAATTAAATGTACCTCTATAGCTGTTTATTTAATATTTGTAAGGCATTTTATTTTAAATTTCACATTTATACATTAAAAATGTATTTTTAGAAGTAATAGTTTGTGTATACAGTATTTTAAATTACTGTATGATTTATACCATGCATAATTTTTTAATAAATTATCTGTTCATACAATTTGAATACATTACACACTATGGTTTATTTTAAGTTTCATATAAAATTAATTTAGTTTTATATACCTACTTATTATTTAAGTATGTAGTAATAACATATTTAAAAATAAACTGATTTATTTTTCTAAAATCATTAAGATAAAAATGTTTGGCTAGTAATGTTGAATCAAATTTCTATGAACAATCCTTCAATTTGTCCAAGGAATTGTGGTCGGAAATTTGGAGGACAAGGTCAAAGAGCAAATTTAAAATTGCATTTGCTTAAAGAATGTGGAATATTCGTTAATTGTCCAATATGTATGAAAAAGTTCTCTCTGAAACGCAGTTTGAAATATCATCTAGGTACAATTCATAGAATAATTGATCATTCAGAAAATTGAAACAAAAATTTCTTTGTTGCTAATGGTTTACTACTATTTGTATGGACATTTTGTAATGAATTTAAAATTAATGTATTTTTATAATCATATGAACAGTATTGCAAATTATTATGTGATTTATATCGTGCATAATTATCATATCCTTTTATTAGAGATTAAATTTTATGTTGGTACTTTCTTTATATATTGATGTTTAATAGACATTAATAGAAGTTCATCTATCTGTATAAATAAAATTTGATAATATTGATAAATATTACTTTTCAACTCTTGAATCAGATAATGTGAAAGGTTTATTGTTAATTCAAAATTATATATAGGTATATTTTATGTATAGATGTTTAATTACTGTAACATGAAGATGCTCATTTAGTTATTGAACGAAATAATTATAAAATGCATTGCATTATTTAGTGCAATATTGAAATAAGAAAGTTAATTTGATAGTATTAGTATTTTTTTTTTTTTTATATATATATATATATATATATATATATATATACTCTGGATTGAAAAAATAACAATATCTAAACCAGCTTGAATTTATTTTGGGTTAATATACCTATATAAATATAATTAAAAGGTGTACTTGTTTAATTAATTTGTACTTTTACTTACAGATTTTATACTAAAAAAGAACGAAATGTGGACTACAGATAATCCAGTGTATTGTCCTAAAAACTGTGGTCGCCGTTACAAGGGTATGTGGCGTAAATACAACTTGCAGAAACATTTGAAATACGAATGTGGAGTGGCACCTCAATTTAAATGTATTGCCTGTCCAAAAAGCTTTTCATTGAAAGCTAATTTAAAAATGCATATGTTAGTTGTTCATAAAATAATTTTAGGATCGTGTTATACCTCTACGTCATCATAATATTGTTAAACATATTCTTACTCTAATTGAACAATAAATATTATTTATCTGTAATGTAGTATCATACACGTATAATAATTTACCAATTATTTTTAATTAGTTTTCTAACTTTTGTTAAAATTTAAAAATATTTATTGAAATGGAATGACCGAAAGTATAAGTAATAATTGTTTGTTTATTTTAGTTGTATATATTGTTAATACATTGAAGAAATTAAAGTCAAATTTCAATCAACGCCTACCGATTGTAGTTGAGAAATCAAGCTCAAATTCAAAACATTTTTTAAGCTTTGTTACCTCTTTTAGATAATCAGTGTTATTAATAGTTACCATTTGTGTGTATAAAGAAGGTATGACCATTTCACATGTATTTTCAATACAGCATTGTCATATATTCTCGACATATTAAAATATGTATAATTTATTATATTATGTTACAGTAAAACCCTGAATTCGGTAAAAACTAGAATTTCCTAGTAAAACAACTTTTAACAGTGAATGTCTATAAATAATAGTTTTTACTCATGGTTGTTGTATAAATCCGTATTTCTTTATTTTCTCAGTTTTTATTGTTTTTTTAAACATGATGCACTGTTTTAATTCCGTTACATCTTTTTGTAATTACATAGAATTTTTTTTAATTTAATTTGATTTAAGTAGTCAATTATCTATCTATCATCCTAATCAATTTTTTTTTTTTTTTACCTGAATAATGAACATCTTGAGATTATCTACAAAAGAAATTATGTGAATAATGTAAATATAAAGAAGCTTAAACGTATACACAGAAACATTTTTTTACTACATAATAAAACTGAGTGTAAATTGTGCATTACAAATTATCTAAATAAAAATATCTATTAAAATTACTTGTATCATATATGATAGATTTGATGTTAATATTATGTAAAACATGGTTGTTCTTTCAGATAATAAATTTAGTACTTGCCTAAATTACTAATTTATAAATCAAAAATAATATTTTGGTAGTACTTTTTTTTACGATGTCTTAAAAATAAATTAATAATTGACATTTTAAAATTAATACAAAATAAAAGGTTTAAATATATTATTTTAAATTTGTTATCTATTTATTATATAAACTCCTTTAAATATACTTCATCTTTCCAAGAAACAATTTTTTGTTTTTAGAGAAAATCATATTAATTATACTTTTGCTTTGCTTAAAGAAGCTCTATTACACCTTTTATTGGTATTAAGTTATACCAATACTGTATTTACAGATCAAAATATATTACGCTGTCTAGAAGATGCTGCTATCCATGACCCTGCACATTGTCCAAATAAATGTGGCAGATTTTACAAAGGTCAGCATCGTAAAATAAATCTCCGTCGACACATATTTGAGTGTGGTGTACAGCCAAGATTTTCCTGTAACATCTGTAAGAAACGGTTTTTCCGAAGATATCAAGTGAAAATACATCTAATCAATGTGCATAACATATACCAAGATCATGATACTATATCTAGTATGGCTTCTTTAAACGTACAAATAAGATATTAAAATTAATAATTATATTGAAATACAAAATAATTTATAATGTATTATCCTATTAAAAAAAGTTATAATTTCTTGAGCAAAATGAATAAAAGAAATTTTATTTGTATCGGTAAGAAAATTCAATCAAATGCATTTGATGTATTATTCACTTGATTAGTTAAATAAGTTCCTTGACAGCAGGAAACTGAAAAATCGTCTGGTGTATTATACAATATTATTTCAAAATATCAATTAAAATTTGGTTCTAAAATTCAATTTAAAACTATACATTGTACTTATATGTAATATTTTACAGTAATAATTTATTAAATTGTTAATTCAATTACTTGTTGATGGGATGCTACACTAGGGTGACCATATGCCCATTAAGAATGGGATTTGTCATTTTTTGAGCATCATGTCCGTTTGTCTCAAAAAACTTTAATTGTGACACTTTTTGTTTCGTTTTCAGAAAGTGATCCTGTTTTAACCCTCGTCATTTTCATATTATGTAAGTAAAAAAAAAATGTCGTACACAAATAAAAAGGAAAAATTATGATTGTACAGCTTTTTATAATGAAATGAAAATTTGATTTATTATTCCTTGAACAGAAGTCAAAATGAATGCGTTTCAATTACTAAATATTGAAGGTGAAAATTTGGATGCATTTTTGTTTGATCTAATGGAAGTTTTTTCCAGACATCAATTATCATACAATATTATTACAATTTCGAGAAACAGTTATAATTGGTAGGTACCAAATTTTGTGGTGATGGTTGGATAGGAACAAAAAATTATTTTAAGAACCTATACAATATTTAAACGATAAAATGTATGATTAAATTCAGAAGCTAATGCAGTAATAGAGATAATATGATAAAGGTACAAATAGAAAGACTTTGCTGATTGTCCTTATAATCATAGCAATAATAATTTTTAAAAAAATATTCCTGTTGTGATTTTCTATAATTTGAAACACAATCAACAGATTTGATAATATAAAAAATTTAAAAATACAACCCAATAAATTAAAATGCAGAATATTGTAAGCGATTCACATTAACCCAATAAAAATTAACCAAGATATCGACACCAATTTTCAACAATTATTAGAGTTAAGAACAACATATAAGAAGTGTTTTTAAATATTAAGTGGATTGAAAAAATTTTTACCTTACTTTTAATGTAGAAACATGTTAAAATGACAAAATTGCGAAATAATTGTACGAGGTTTTCTTTCGAAGTTCAGCCAAAGTTATTTGTTCCATTTTTATATTTATAAATATGGTCGCCCTACGCTGCACCCATATTTGTTGTCTCTGTCTTATCAATGTACAACTTAGTGAATTCACGTTTAGCAAAATCAATTTCATAATGTTAGTTTTAGTGTTATAGTCAATTGACCTATTAAAGATAAGAACCTTAAATGTGCTTACACATGTTTGTTTTTATGATATTTGAATTTTCGAGTGAGTCATGAGAATTTTAAAATTACTATTTATAACTCCCTTGAAAATTGAAATATCACAAAAAACCCAAGTATAAGTACAGATAATGTTTAAGTTTTATAATAGGTTAGTTAACTCAAATATTAAAACTGGTGTTATGAAATTGATTTTACTGGACGTAAATTCACTACGTTGTACGTTGGTGAGACGGAGACAACACATACCGGTGTAGCTCTTAATATGTATGGTGATATCTTAGAAATTAAAATCTTAATTTGTTATGTACACCTATTACACTAATAAAATATTGTTATTTGATATATGTTAGTGTCATGTAAGTTTTTAAAAAGAAAATTATGAATTCTACTTTCTATTTATTAAATAAATAGGTACCAATCTAAAATTTAAAAATTGTGATTTAAATGTAATGGTGTATAATTTAATATTTATAGTGTATAAACATCTTTTATTCATAAACCCTAAATTGTTACACACACACACACATATATATATATATATTTAATATTTATAAATTGTATATGTGTAACCTTTTATTTTAATCAGGATTGTCATTATTAAAAATGTAAGTTAAAAAAGTGTTGATATATTTTTCTTTTAATTATTATGTAACATACCATTACCCTTGATCATCTATTAACATTGTATACCTACTTGTCAATAATTATAATAGCCTATTTACTTAATATATAGATTGTATGTGTTGTAAATGTGTCATGTGAATTTTGTGATATAGTTAATTTTAGCCAGTTGGTTAATTAATTTTTGATTTATTTTACAGCTAAAATAATCCCAATGCTTTCAAAATAATTACATTTAAAATACCCATCCAAAACTAAATATAACAACTTACACACGTTTAATATGATTCATTTTGATTGCGTTTACAGATCTTTGGGTGAAATTTCAAAAAATACCCGAATCTGACCCAGTCCCATGTCCAAATTATTGTGGTCGTTTGTATAGAGGTCTACAACGAAAATGTAATCTAAGAAAGCATTTGAAATTGGAGTGTGGTGTGGCTCCTATGTTCTCGTGCAGAATATGTTTGAGAAAATTTACTAGGAACGAAAATTTAAAACGTCATTTAGTTATGAAACATAGATTATTTGTTTAACTCAAAATTTTAATAGTTAGAGATACTGTTTCTTAGATAGTGTCAAAGTGTGTTAGTGCTCAAGGTCTTGTATTTACACGGGTAATATATATGGACTTCAATTTCTGAATATCTCCAACTAGTAACTATACAAATTATAATACATTATTAAGTTAGTAACTAATGACTTAATATAAAATGTATTAATTTATTTGTGTGTTTCATTGTTTTAATTAGTTAATAAATTAAAAATAGTTACTATGTATTCCCTTTGAAATGTAACCAAGTATACAAATTTATCAAATAAAAAACTAGTAGGTATTGAACATCTTTAAATATGATTTTTTTTTTTTAATAAAAAAAAAGCAAATTAACAAGGCCAATTCATGCTTCAGACCAATATTATTGTTTGAATTATACTGAAAATCTTGTATGTATATCAATTACAAAAATTAATCACATCTCACATGAATCTTAGTTTTCTTATTTTTGTGACATATTAAATTCCCATCACAGACCAATATGCTGGCCTCACGTAATTTTCATAAAATGTCCTCTTTACCCATAATAATTTGATTTTATCACACAACACATCCGCCCCTTTTCCCTCATCAATTACATAATTGGTCACACAACTATGTACTAGTTATTTCTTCAACAATTCCTAGTATTGTGCATTATGGGAATTGTGCTTTCCTTTATTCAAATTAACCTAAATCTTGAACTTTTTGACTAATTTTATAAAGTTACTAACCTGAACTTTACTAAATAGTGACCTCCATTTCTTCTGAGATCACTTTGACATGGTCTAAGTCACCGAGTGAGTTCTCAGCCACACAACATGGACACCAACTTCTTAATAGGTGTATATTGGGAGTGGAAAAATAAGCCGCGGTGGCCCATTGATTATCCATCAACTATTCGTAGCGTAGGGTCTAAGGTTCAAACCACTCTGCATCCAGAGTTCATTTTCGGGTATACACCTATGGCACGCCATGTCACATAGGCCGTATCAACTTCTAAACCTGAACTGTAAAAGTACCCTCTTATTATATTTAGATTACAATGAAAAGATACTTAGCAATTAAAATTAAAGAATTGTTAATTGTTGTTAAAATCTGTTTATTTTGTCATAATTCATAAATAGTTACCAACGATGACATGCAATTTCATATTCATACAAAATGTTTGCACAATAAAATCAAACTTATTTAATAGCTAAAATTTTATTTCACATCCTTATACATGTTGGTTGAGTTAGAGCATATTTTATTGTAAGTAAATTGTACATAGTCAATAGTTCTCACTATTATTATTTTTATGGAGTCTTAGTAAAAAGTACAATTATTTAACCATAGAATACTTATCTTATTTTAACACTTTAATTAATTACCATTTGTTGAATTGACGAGTGCAGTATAAAATGTACACAAATGTATCAAAATTACTGTGATTTTTTCCTATTCTTTATTTTACTTATTAAATAAGTAAATTATACAAAAACTACAATATGACTTATTATATAGAATTGACAAAATCATAAAACATAAGTTTGAACAAATGATTTTATTTTTACTGTAACAAAAATACATTAAAAGTAAAATTAATCATTACTAAAATTTGAGTATTTTGTTAATTAGTTTTCGCCGAATATAATATGTATCTGGCAAGTAGAATATAGGGAAAACTAGATGCTTAAAAATTATGGTAAAAATGATAAAATATGCCATTAAATATGTAATATAATTCTATATATTTATATTTGCAAGATTAATTTTAATAATTTAGTTGTAACTCCAAAAAAAAAGTAGTACAAGTAATTTGAGATTTTTACCCTTTATCAACAATAGCGTAGTAAAAACTCAATTTTCAACAAATGTTGATCATTTTTGGGATAAATATATATCAAAATATCTCGTTTTATTGTAAATATTTTTCTAATACATTTTTTAATTCTTGATACTATCAGCTAAAAAAATAATACCTACAACCTTACTAATATTTATATTGAAAGGGCCTGAAAATGTATTTCTTTAAAAATTACTACTATCAGAAATTAAAAAAAAATAAATAAAAATTGTGCCAATAATATTCATGTTGGGTAAAAACGTCACTTTCTCTATGTTAATCAAATCGGAAACAAACTCGATTTGTGCTGTTCACAGGTTTGATCTAGGAAGCTGAAATTTTAGGAGAATTTTTTTTAGCTCCATTTCTAATATATATCTAAGCCAACAACAACGAAAAAAATACTCTAATATATACAATTATACTATATATATATATATATATACCTTATATAAACAATATAAATATTAAATGTTATTTGATTTACATGGTCATTATATATTTGAGTTTCCTAATTTAACAAATACTTCAAATTTATGTTTACATTTGTCTGAATGTTGTTAATGCATGAATTAATTTAATTTTATTTATTTAGAACATAATAGTTTAATGACTGCTTATTACATACTATGTTTCAACTTTGTAATATTTTATTTTATTTGCTGAAAAATAGTTTAGTTTAAATAATAAATTTTTAAGATTTATTTCACTTATTTTAAACAAAATACTAAGAGGTGAAGAGACAAGTCGGTTGTGTAGGTACTTTAAAAAGTCAAGATTATTATGTATTACGTTTGAATTAATATTTTTATTTTGTATTATAACTCAAGACATTTTTTTTTTCTTGTCATAATCCTTTTAAAATATTTAAATATATATAATTGTTGTATATTAGAGTATTTTCATATTAATTAATACAAATTATTTTGTTTGTTGATCACTTTCTAAATTAATTTAATACTTGTATAGTTTATGGTTTTATAATTAGCATGAATAATACTGCAATCAATATTAATTTAAGTAACTGTTTTCTGCTATTATAATTTTGTAAAAAGTATTAATTTTAATTAAATATTAAATTGTTATAGTTAAACTGGACTTTGTCTTGGAAGATCCAGTTTTCTGTCCAAACACATGTGGCCGGTCATATAGTGGAAAAAACCGTAAGAGTAATTTAAAAAGGCACTTATCATTTGAATGTGGAGTAATGTCTTTATCCAAATATAGTTGTGATATCTGTTTAAAAAAGTATACAAGAAAAGAAACTTTAATAATTCACAGAGTAAATTCACACAATATATTTTAATGTATTATTATATTTAATTTTGCTATTTTTTAAATTGTTAAATTTTATTATCAAACTGTTTTATTTAAATTATATAATATATTGTAGGTTATTATTATTAAATATATGTTATCAAACCAATCATAAAATCCTATTTAAAAAATTTATTAATATATTAAAAAATAATTTGTATGGTTACAGTTTAATATAACGATTGAAATATTAATAACGTTATTCTATATAAGGTCATATTGGTTATTTGATTTTTGAATTAATTGTGTCTTCGGATTTCAAATACTTGTTATTAGTAAGTAGAAAATGTTTATCAAAAATGTACACCAATTTACAATAACTAATAAATTGTGTGCAATGAAGGAAAAAAGTTTAGATGCTGATTTTCTAGGCTATTTGTAAAATGTACAATACAATATTATATGTCTTATATATACTCATGTGTAAAACAAATACATTTATGTTTATATTTTTAAATGTTATATTTGCCTTTTTTTTATCTGTTTTGAAATGTATTGTATTCAAATTGTTTGATTTATAATTTTTCATTACACCATGGTATTTGATATAAAAATACTTGGATGTGTATGTATTCATGGAAAGAAATTTATTTTTTATATTAAAACTTATTTAGGAGATACATTTTTACCTATTTTTCATATTTCAAAATATATTGTATGCTAGCCTGTAAAAAAATATATCCAATTTTTTTTTTTTTTTTAATTTAAATATTTATTTTGTTAAATTGAAAAACAATTGTATTAAAAAAAAAGCCAGACATACTTTCGCACGAATGGGTGTATTTCGCACGACGGGTGGTATTCTCTTGACGGGCGTATTAAATTAAAAAAAACGATAAATCATTTCTTCAGTAAAACGATTCTGAACAAAGGAAGTTAATAATATAAGAAAAAAAAAAATTTTCGAAAAATGTCCAAAATTTTTTTTCACATTTTCAAAAGTTTCTTGCACCAAAATCTTTTTTATAGGATTTTCTATCTATGTTTAAATTTTCATAAAATTCGGATCAAAAAATTGATGGTTTCCGAGTCGTTTTTGTCAAATTTTGGGTAGTTTTTTCCAAAAGAAAAATTGAAGAATTGAGAAATTCAAAAAATAACCTCTCTAATGTACAATCTAGAGGCAAATTCGGTTTCAAAAAGTTATTGATCAAAACTTTTGGACAAGTATTTCTTTACGAAAAGTAATACACAGAAAAAAAAAATAAAAATAAACATCATTGTAAAAACACTAGCTTCTTCACTTCATTTAGAATCTAAAACTGTTTACAAAATATTCATTAATTAGTTTTCAATAAAATTAGTGGTCAGTATTTCAAGACAAATGATTGTTTAATTACATCCATATGCAAAGCAGTCTAACTTCTAACAGCTTGAATAATTTGGGTCAAAACTTCAGTAACTGCAGGTAGCAGTGGCTCACTAGATCTAAAATGTTACAGTAAATATAATAAAATAAAGCTTCTTTTTAAGTGCTACTAAAACAATTAAAAATATGCAATTATGGTGATTTATTTGATTAAAGTTGCAGTAAAGTAAATTAGGAAAAAATAGCTTTCTTTATGATGATAAATAAATGTTGTTCTTTTAATTTTTTAGTAATTAAGTCTTTAATATATTTGATATTTGTATACTTCCATAAATTATAAATGAATAAAGAAAAAAAATATATTGTTATTCTTTAGTTTCATGAAGTTTCATGATGTATATAGGTAATAATTTTAAACATAAGATACATAATATTTTTTCCTACCCTATTGGTAATGTTGAGGCAATGATAAATGTTTAATAGGCACCAATGATCAGGAGGTCTATCTGATATATTATTATTTATTTTTAATATAAACTGTTTTGTTATTTGTGTTTAATTACCTACATGATGAATTGTACGATTATAATAAATTTAAATAATTAAAATATTTTATATTTACAGATGAATTAAGGTTGATGAAATTATTACAAAAGGCTAGTGAAAGTGATCCAGCATTGTGCCCAAATGACTGTGGTCGTTCATATAAAGGTACAGACCGAAAACATAGTCTCAAAAAGCATATGATTTATGCATGTGGTGTTAGCCCACAGTTTGAATGTACATACTGTCAAAAACGGTTCAGATATAAGAATTCATTACACTATCATACGATAAATGTTCATCATCAGTTTATTTAAAAAAAAAAAAAAATCTAAGATGTAAATTACGTTATCTCTGCTTCCAATATATTTGAATTGTTTTATTTATTTATTTATTATTATTATTATTTTTTTTTTAATAAAGTGTGTTTTGATCTGAAAATGTTACCTTTAACTCTCATTATTTTATGTAGCATATTTTTAATATAATCTATTGTAGAAGTATTCTTAGTATCAGCAATATGGAACTTTGTAGAAAATCATAATTTATATTAACAGTAACTAGCATTTAAAACAAAAATTCAGTATTTCAAACTAAACACTTATTTGAATATTATATTTGCAGAAAAATTGTTTTGGAGAGAATTATTAAATAAAGCTGGTCAAAATGACCCAGCTGTCTGCCCAAGTGGCTGTGGTTTTTCATATAAAGGCGTGTACCGCAAAGCAAACCTCAAGAAACATATAATTTACAGGTGTAAAAATAATCCAAAAATGCATAATTTTTTTTAAACAATTTGCTGATTAAAAAATTAATAATTATAATTGGCAAGTCTCAAATACAAAATCAATATTTTGATTAAATTTGTTTTATGTTATATTGTAATGTTTTGTATGTTACAGTAAATGGCATTACAACAGAAAATAACAATATTTGCTTGTCATTACCATTGTTTGTCTACAAATGTGAGAATTATTGTGATATTTTTAGCGAATCACATTAATAACTGTATGAAATAGGAAATGTTGATAATAACGAGATTTTCATCATTAATCAACACAATTTTACTTTAAGCCATAGAAACACTATATTATGTCCAAATTTAAAAGTAAATATTGCAATATTAATAATGAGAAAGTTATAATTTAATTAAAATTGTGTGCTCAATGTTAGAAAAAAAAAAATGGCACGTTTAGAAAGAGAATTCATATTGAAACTTATTTCAGAGTCAGCTTTCAACTCTCGAGTGTCAAAAAATAATGAAACAGTAAATGTCACAAAAGTATTTCATGCAAAAATGAATAAATACTAATATTATAATATAATAATATGAAAACGTAATTTTCAGTTGAAAAAATGTCTACACCATTTCTAAATTAATATTATTAAATTTGGGATTGGTGCAACTCTTCAACATGATAAAATATCATTTAAAATTTCGAATTTTATAAGAAAAAAATGTTTTTTATCCCCAAAATATGAGATTAACGTAAATACTTAGATTATAATGATAATTATCTATATATTTAGTGAATAACATTAATGACCAGCGAACATTGTTATTTTTCAATTAACGTCATTATCGTAACATATATAATACAACTCATGACGCAATTATTAAAAATTATATAGTTATTTAAGTATTTATATTGTATTCAAATGAACATGTACTTATGTTAATCTTGACTCTTGATGTAATATAGATATCTACTTAAATTATTTATGTTATTTATATATGATCAGTGCCGGATTTTTACATTTAGGGCCCAAGTACAAAGTAAAATTTTAAACCTTATTACAGCCATTAAAAAAAATAAAAGATACACATATTTTAGATTCTGAACGAAGTGAAGAAACTAGTGTTTTTACAATGATTTTTATTAATTTTTTTTCTGTCAACACATGTAGATATACATACTTGTTCAAAAGTTTCAATCAACCAATTTTTGAAACTGGATTTGCCCCTATTTGGTTTTTAGAGAGGCCATTTTTTGAATTTCTCAATTCTTCAATTTTTTTTTTTTTTCTGGGGGGGAGAGAAAAACTACTCAACATTTGACAAAAAAGACTTGGAAACCATCATTTTTTGATCCAAACTTTATGAAAATTTAAACTTAGATAGATAATAATATAAGTAACATTTTGGCGCAAGAAAATTTTGAAAATGCAAAAAAAAAAAATTGGACATTTTTCAAACATTTTTTTCCCATAGATTTTAGATTCTGAATGAAGTGAAGAAGCTAGTGTTTTTACAATGATGTTTATTTTTATTTATTTTTTTTTTTTTGTGTACAACTTTTCGTATAGAAATACTTGTCCAAAAGTTTCGATCAATAACTTTTTGAAACCGGATTTGCCTCTAGATTGTACTTTAGAGAAGTCATTTTTTGAATTTCTCAATTCTTCA